>OY015313.1:69705615-69765925 GCA_955612985.1 Cheilosia scutellata
CTCGCTTCCCCACTCAGTTAACAAAAAACCATGGCCTGGGTATTAGCCAACGAATTCTTCCCAATAATACCTCTCTACTCGTATGAATCTGTTGAAAAATCTCACAGCTTGCGGGAAAAAAAGAGAGGAAGAGGTGAAGAAAACCGAGAGAACGACAATAAACAAAAAACACCTCGTAGCAACAACAACGCACAGAGGTTGGTCTTCTCCTCCGTTCTAATCACCAGTTGGCGGGCTTGTATTCGTCGCTCAATTAGCGCAAGTGGTAGTCACTTGGTCAATTGAGAAAATCGAGGTGCAAGTTCACTTCCTGACAGGGGAAAAACAGAAATGTCTTCCCAAGTGGATATATACGGAGAATTGACTGTCAGAATTCAAAAACTATTCAAACAATCACTTAAAGGAGTCTGATGATGAATTAGTGGTGTAGTTCGAAATAGCTATCATTCCTACCAAAGTGACTGTGTTGGAGTAAATTAATTATTGTTTATAAAGTTTTCAATTTAAATAATTTATTGTTTCAATTTCAATTTCAATTTGATTCAATCTTATTTGTATTTACTACTCATGCAAATGCCTTTTAATACAATAATATGTCAAAATGAAGTCTATGTTTATTTATGTCACTTTAATGACATTTAAGGTTAAATTTTTTTTGGTTAAAAATAAATTCTGGATAATTGTCAAAAGACGTGGTTTGAGTTTGATTTTGTGATTTTGAGTTTTTTATTAATTACACGGAAATATATAAAAGGAAATACAGGGAGTTGGAAATCGAGTGTGAAAATTAAGGAATCACACAAAACATTGGTCCATCGAGCCTTTTTTAGATTGTTGGAAGCTGAAATTGCCGAAGAAGAACATCAATTGGAATCCATTTGCCGGCCGAGGTTCTTTTGTCTGGAAAAACCGTAAGTACCACTACTTACTTTATATACTTACTCTATATACCTGCAAATATATAAAAGAACAAAAGAAATTCTTCAATATGGGTGAAAAGGCCATCAAAAAGGCAATACTTCAAATGGAAAAGGATTTTAATAGTTTTAAGACCAAAAAAGAAGCTTCTTCCAAGACACGAAGTGTGAAAAATTTTGTTTCCATTCGCTTAACGTTGTTAGAAGAAACTTTTACAAGGATAACCAAGCGTTGTGAAGAGTTCGCTGATTCTATGGACGATGAAGAGAAGGTGAAGGAGATCGACGAGCTTTATGATATGGCCAGAGAAGTGTACATACAGTACAAAACGGAACTTTTGGACGAAATGGACAAGGAGGAAGTGGACAAGAAACCAACTGTCAATGCATCTTCACGTTCAGAATTCCGGTTGCAGAACATCGCCTTGCCAACATTCGCCGGGAGTTACGAGAATTGGAGGTCATTTTATAATACGTTTTCATCACTAGTTCACAGCAATGAATCGTTGACTGAGATTGAGAAATTTCACCACCTCAAATCTTGTCTGACAGGTGAAGCTGATCGCCTACTTCAACATTTAACCATCGAGAAGGGGAATTATGAGATGGCGTGGACAATTCTAACATCACGCTATGATCATAAGCGCGTATTGGTTACTGCAATTTAAGGTTTTCTTTGGTCAGGCAGTTTTGCATAATGAAAGTGCATTAGGGTTAAAAAGTTTGCTAGATATTTCCACCGAGTGTCGACACTCTCTTAATAACTTAGGACTCCCAGTGAAGCACTGGGATTCAATATTGATTTACATTATGTTGCAAAAGGTTCCAGGTTCAACGCAGCAATTATGGGAGGAGAAACTGGGTTCAAGCAAGGAGTTGCCGACATTCTCCGAGTTTTCGGATTTCTTGGAAACCAGATTCCGGACACTGGAGGTTCTGGAGCAGCAGAATCCGAAGTCATCGAGTAAGAATGCCACATCAAAAGCAGCGTTTCACGTAAAAAATCGGCAAAAGGAGCAATTTAGTTGCAAAGTGTGCAGCAAAGGCCAACACTCATTGCGGAAATGCAACAAATTTTTGAAAATGGACATCTCGGAGCGGTACAACATCGTAAAAAAAATCAGCGTCTGCGAAAATTGTCTGGCTTATAGCCATACTACCCACCTATGCCCTAGTCAAATGCGTTGTTATTATTGCCAACAAAAGCACAATTCTTTACTCCATTTCAGCAATAATCCAACCAATCTACACAATCAGCACCCCACTTCACACTCACACTCATACCCTACACAACACACCACTCCCTACAATATACCAAACTCCACACAATGTCAAATTTCTAACTCAAACCACACACCACACACCACACAATAGCAATCCAATACAGTCCATTAATCAAATCCCACACACAACACTCACACAAACTCATACCAAGTCAGTACAATCAACCCATCTGCACCGTGTTTTCAACCCTCTGAGTCTGAGCAGCCGACAACATCAGCTGCATTTAGATCTTGTCACTCTATACAGTATGAGGATACTCAGGTCCTTTTAGCCACTGCTGTAATCAAGGTTAGGGACTCCAGAGGAACATTTTTAAATCTTCGTGCCTTAATTGATTCAGGCTCAGAAGCCACTTTTATCACTGAGGCTGCCGTTCAGGCGTTACAACTTAAACGTCGTCGTACCTTTTTGAATGTGTCAGGGCTGGGGAAGGTCAGCAGTGGTACATGTCACAGTTCGGTTGACATAACATTCGGGTCAAACCACTCGAACTTCGTGACCAGGACACGAGCATATATTTTCAAATCACTGACTGGGCTTCTTCCGGCCAAGGAACTGACAATTAAGAAGTGGGATCACATTGATGGTCTACAATTAGCTGATCCATGCTTCTTCAAACCCGCCACCGTGGATATACTTCTGGGAAGTGACGTATATTCGGAAATCATTCTTCCAGAAATCATCCGAAACAAACAAAATGTATCACCGATAGCCCAAAACACTCTTCTAGGATGGATTCTTGTAGGTAAACTTCCATTGAAACCGGCACCTGTTCGAAGCTTTATGCAAGTTTTCGATCTGGATTCTCAAATGCAACGATTTTGGGAGATTGAAGAATCACCATTCCAGGATTTCGAGGCGCAAGAAGATCGAATATGCGAAGACTTTTTTGTGGAGAACACCAAACGGATGCCCAATGGAAGATACAAAGTTAAGTTGCCCTTCAAGGAAATGCTTTACCCGGCAATGGGAACATCGTTGGACATTGCTTTAAGGAGGTTTTACCAGTTGGAGAGAAGGTTTCTGCACAACCCTACACTCAGAGAGGACTACACGAAATGTATCAAGGAGTATATTCAACTAGGTCACATGAAGCTACTTGAAGATGAGGACAAAACAACTATTTCAACTCCTTACCATTACGCTGTGCCGCACCATGCTGTATTCAAGGAAGCGAGTTCGACTACAAAGTTGCGTGTTGTCTTCGATGCTGCTGCCAAAACTTCCGATGGTACTTCGCTGAACGATCATCTGTTAGTAGGCCCTAAAATACAAAACGATGTTTTAAATATCATTCAGCGTTGGAGAAAATATCGATATACGTTTACTGCAGATATGGAAAAAATGTATCGGCAGATCTTCGTGGACCGACAGGATTCTTACTATCAGTTGATATATTGGAGAGATGATCCACAGCAGCCCGTGAAGCTTTACCGACTGGACACAGTTACCTTTGGTACTGCATCTGCTCCTTATTTGGCGATTCGGACACTTCACAAGCTGGCAAACGATGAGGAAGCAAATTTTCCAAAGGCTGCAATTGTTTTGCGGGAGGACACGTACGTTGATGACGTTATCACTGGAGCCGACACTGTTGAAGAAGCCCTACAAAAGAGAGATGAGTTAAGATGTATGTTGTCATCAGCAGGTTTTAACTTACGGAAATGGACCAGTAACTCCTTGGACCTTCTGCAACAGCTACCACCTTCAGACTGCGAAGTCGACTTTTCAGTGCCGTTTGACTCAGCCAACACACACGTCAAAACCCTCGGCATAAAATGGCAACCGTTGAGCGACTCATTCTCGTTCCAGAACATCGAGTTGGGAGAGGCAGAAGTCACCAAGCGCACAATGCTCTCCGCGATTGCCAGGCTTTTTGATCAACTTGGGTGGATTTCTCCGTGCATCGTGAAGGCAAAGCTGATGATGCAGGAACTTTGGTCACGAGGTTTGGATTGGGATAAGCCCATTACCCCAGAGCTGAAGCAGGAATGGCTTGCATTTCGAGAAGATCTTCCAGTTGTAGAGCAGATTCGAATTCCTCGGTGGATCCAAACACACAGCAGGAGCAGAAATCTGGAAATACATGGATTTTGTGACGCTTCCGAGAAAGCTTATGCAGCGGTAATTTACCTGCGTGTACTGGATGAGACGAACAAAATCCACATGAATCTATTGATTTCTAAGACTAAGGTTGCGCCACTAAAAAGGATTACTCTACCACGACTGGAACTTTGCGGCGCCGTGCTTTTAGCCAAACTCTTAAACGAGACGTATAAAGCATTAGGTTTTCAAAATTGCAGGATGTTTGCATGGACGGATTCGCTTATCACACTATGCTGGATTACAGCTATTCCTTCGAGATGGGAGACGTTTGTGTCCAACCGAGTTGCGGAAATTCAAAGACTCACTAAATGCGACATATGGAGACATATCCCATCCCAACACAACCCAGCAGATCTTGCTTCTCGTGGCGTTCTTTCTTCATCACTGGTTCAAAACAAATTTTGGTGGAACGGGCCAGAATTCCTTCACCATTCTCGGGAAACTCCTTTTCCCACTCAACCCGCTTCATTGGAGACTAACGAAGGGATGCGATCTACAAGGGTACACTGCATTACACAGGATGAAAATGAGTTTATCTCTTTAATTAACAGGAAGTCGGATTTGGCTACGATTGTAAGAATCATTGCACGCTGCAACCGCTTCATCTTTAATGCCAAAAGACCCAGAAATGAGAGAAAGTTTGGCCCACTACTGTTGAAGGAGCTTCATTCAGCTTTGTTGAGAGCAGTTTACGTCGTGCAACAGGAAATGTTTTCACTGGAGGTAACAGATGTTCGACTAAAAAGCGCGAAAATTAAGGGGTTCAAATCTTTAAAACCGTTTTTGGACAAAAATAATATTTTTCGAGTAGGTGGCAGGCTACAAAACTCCGCACTCAATTACGACCAACAGCACCCAATTCTACTTAGGCCCAACCATCATTTTTCGCTTATGGTTATAAATGAAGCGCATGTAAGGACCCTACACGGTGGCGTTCAGTTGATGATGTCATACTTGCGAAGCAAATACT
The DNA here is from genome assembly GCA_955612985.1 of Cheilosia scutellata. Taxonomy (NCBI): domain Eukaryota; kingdom Metazoa; phylum Arthropoda; class Insecta; order Diptera; family Syrphidae; genus Cheilosia; species Cheilosia scutellata. The sequence continues at coordinate 69,710,893 of OY015313.1, forward strand.
GGATTTTCAGCATGAAGAATGCAGTAAAGAAATGCATCCATAACTGCAACACTTGCTTCCGGTATAAACCTCGACCGATGACGCAGCTGATGGGAAACTTACCCGCTTCTCGAGTACGGATTTCAAGACCCTTTAGTCACTCAGGAGTGGATTACGCAGGCCCTATTGACGTTAAGACCTGGAGAGGACGGAACGCTAAGAGTTTTAAAGGATATTTTGCAGTTTTCATTTGTATGGCGACCAAGGCGATTCACATCGAAGTCGTCAGCGACATGACGACTCAGTCATTTTTAGCTGCATTTAGGCGCTTCACTTCTCGAAGGGGACTCTGTAGTCAAATGTACAGCGACTGCGGTACGAACTTCATCGGCGCGAATAAGGAGCTTAAAAAACTTTTGGGAGCAGCAAAATTCGACTGGGACCAAGTAGTCGAGTCACTTGGCAAGGAAGGAACGCAATGGCATTTTATTCCACCGGCTTCCCCCAATTTTGGAGGATTATGGGAAGCAGGGGTAAAATCCATAAAATTCCATCTCAAACGACTTGCTGGAAACCAAATGCTGACGTACGAGGAGCTGCAAACCCTACTTTCGCAGATAGAGGCATGCCTCAATTCGAGGCCCTTATGCCCTTTATCGGAAGACGTGGAGGACCTAAACGCGTTAACACCAGGACACTTCTTGATAGGAGAAGCCATCATCACCGCACCACAACCGGAGTATGCAGTCGACAAAATTACTCATTTGGATCGATGGAAGAGGGTACAGGCGATCATGCAATCCTTTTGGAAGCGTTGGAGCAGCGAGTATCTCACCCGTTTACAACACAGACCGAAATGGCTTAATGAGGATTCGCATGCAATTACCAATGGGGACCTGGTTTTAATAAAGGACGAAAGGTTACCGCCTTCGAAATGGATGTTAGCACGAGTCACAGCATTACATCCCGGAGCTGATAATTTGGTACGCGTCGTAACGCTGAAGACTCAAAATGGCGAATTAAAACGACCTATCAATAAATTATTCCGATTACCTTCAAATTCATTCAACACAGAAAGCACGATTATTTAAACAAACACATATACACATATAAACATAATACGGATAACATGAAATAATAAAATCCACATCACATCACCACACTTATTAAAAATCCAACATATTAAAAATAATACTACTAAATAATACTATTATTCACAAAAAACACAAAAAAAAATATACACAAGACCAAATGCACAAAAGTCCCATCACTAGTACAATTAAATAACACTCAACACTTGCATGACGTCATTGTTTATGATTTCCATTCATAATACCCCAAGCCCCACACGACACATAATCACACACACTAATAGTAACATGTTTACGTTGAAATGAAATGAAATATGGAACGATCAACACTAAATGAAATTATATTTCTACATACTATAATTATGCATTATTAATTCATATTACTCACCTGAAATAACACTACACAAATAAATTCAACAATCAATTTAATATTAACACTCGAATCCCGACTGCAGCACACGAAAAAACAAAACCGAAATCATCAAAAATAAAAAAAACTCGACCGACGCCAACAAACACTGATAACGATCACGATGAATGGAGCCTCTGTCATAGCAGAACCATTATCCACGTTAGGGCAAAAGAGATAGTATTAATGTTCACTGTTCTCTTGTTGTTTGTTTACCTATGCTTGCAATTTATTGTATGTGTCTTGTCTTCTTTACTAATCAATGCAATTATATATTCGCAGAAAAGAAGAAGATAGTGATTTAACATTTAAGCAGAACAAACGAAATAGAAAATTGGCGATTGCGGCGAAAAAGAAGAGCTTCAATGTGCAGGGATGTCTATTATATTACCTCGCTGGGGATTGTTCAATGATGATGATGGTGCTTGTTGCGAACGCAGTTCACGGGGGGGGGGGGAGAATGTTGGAGTAAATTAATTATTGTTTATAAAGTTTTCAATTTAAATAATTTATTGTTTCAATTTCAATTTCAATTTGATTCAATCTTATTTGTATTTACTACTCATGCAAATGCCTTTTAATACAATAATATGTCAAAATGAAGTCTATGTTTATTTATGTCACTTTAATGACATTAAGGTTAAACTTTTTTTGGTTAAAAATAAATTCTGGATAATTGTCAAAAGACGTGGTTTGAGTTTGATTTTGTGATTTTGAGTTTTTTATTAATTACACGGAAAAATATAAAAGGAAATACAGGGAGTTGGAAATCGAGTGTGAAAATTAAGGAATCACACAAAACAGACTGTGTCTACGAGTTGTTGTTAATGTAATTCTCTCAAACAATAATTCAGAGACTGAAATTCGACATAATTTCCCAACAGAAATTGTCAGGGTCAATCCCAAACAAGCGAGAATCGTTGTTACTCCTCGCTTCCCCACTCAATATTACAAATAATTTAATAGATGGTTTCGAAGACCTAGGAGCAGAAAGAAATAGATTTTTTGCCAATGAAATATGTGTTTTCATGGTAAATGGTTTGTTTGATAGTTGGAAAAGTGTTTTTAACTATTTTGTGTCAACGGTGTAACAGGAGCTAACCTAAGCGAAATTATAAAAAAAAAATAATTTGAAAATATGTCAAGATCTTAGTCTTAAGGTTTGCGCTGTAGTCTGCGACCAAGGACCTAATAATAGAAAAGCTTATAAAATATTAGGTGTTTCCGAAGAAAAGCCATTTACAATTTTCAATGATGAAAAAATATTTTGTTTTTATGATTTTCCTCACTTATTAAAATCACTTCGTAATGTTCTACTGAAATCAGATTTACAAACTCCAGATGGCAGAGTTTCTTTTGATGTTTTCAGAGAAATATACAATTTGGAAATTGACAACGTGGCTAAGACATGTTTGAAATTTAGAAGTTGTCATATAGCACCAAATGCATTTGAAAAAATGCAAGTTCGCCTTGCAACGCAAATATTTAGCAGGACAACTGCGGCATCGATTCAAACTGCTTTTGAACTTAATTGCTTAAAAGAAAGCTCCAAGGAAGCTGTAGCAACGGAAGAGTTCACACTTAAGGTAAATAATGCATTTGATTGCATGGATAGTGGTTCACATTATGACAAAAATATTTTGAAGCGCGGAGTTCAGCTAGGGAATCCAGCTTATAATGAGTTGAAACAATTTTTCTCTTACTTAAATCTAATTCAAAAATCGGATAACCTTCCAAGAAACTTTTGTTTAAAAGGAATGGAACAGACTATGAACGGGGTTTTATTACTTATTCATGATATAAGTAATGTCCTATATGAGAACCAGTGGCGTAACTATACCATCTGAGGCCCGTGGCAAATTCTTTGGATTGGGCCCTCCCAGTAAAAACCATCACGTTTCAATTCAATTTTAATAAACCACATAAGTAGTTACCCAACACTATTAATAATATTGTGTGCATTTTATTTAAATATCTAATAATTTTATTTTCAAGAGCATCTTATATAATTCTTCTGTACCTACGTGTGTTGTAATCGAAATCCACCTAAACGGCAGGACCGATTTTGATGACATTTTGTGTGTGTGTTTGAGTGGGGTGGTTAGATTCACATTTGGTGAAAATTGGACAAAAGGGCGTGTCACCTCCCATACGAAAAAAAAACAAAAAAAAAAATTATGTCTAGAAAACTACCGAACTGATTGAATTTATTTAAGAAAATATTTGTTATTGGCCCAAAGGTTTTTCTGTGAAAGTTTGATTTAAATTGGACAAAGGGGCGTGGTACCTCCCGTATAAAAAAATATACATTTTAATTGTTATTTTTCGACACCCAAGTGGCCATGGGAGCTAAACTTGTAAAGAGGTAGGCATTGATGTGAATTGTCCAAACAAACAACCGCGCGAAGTATGGGTGGGATTGGAAAACGGGCCATGGCACAACCCTTACAACAAAGTTATTTAAATCGCTATATCTGAAGAAGCTGAGATGAAGGTAAACGTGAACAAATCTGAAGTAATGGTCGTCTCCAGAACGCCAGTTCAATGCACTCTGCATGTTAGTGGAGTCCCATTGAAACAGGTGGAGAAGTTTAAGTATCTCGGGGTCTTATTCACGAGTGATGGAAGGAGCAATGCCGAGTTTTCCTGTAGGATTGGTCAAGCTGGATCAATTTTGAGACAGCTTGGTCATTCTGTTATCAGGAGGACTGAACTTGGTGTCAAAGCTAAGTTGTCAGTCTTTAATTCGGTACTTGTTCCAACTCTTACCTATGGTCATGAAGAATAAGATCGCGGATACAAGCTGCCGAAATGAGATTTCTCCGTTGTATTGCTGGTGTGACCCGTAGAGATCGCATTAGAAATACCAGAATACGTGAGGAACTTAATGTCGAGCAGCTACTTCTCCGGACAGAACGGTCCATGCTTTGGTGGTTTGGTCATGTTAAACGCATGTCCCTGACCAGGATCCCACGACATGCTATGGAATCCGTACCAGGAAGATCGAGAGCTATGGAGGGTCCACTTGAGCAACCTACACCCGCGACCCACTTAATGGATAAGCGGGCCATTGAAAATGTATGTATGTATCTGAACATTGCCTGATTGAAGTATTTTACAAAACTTGGCAGGATTGGACAAAAGGGCGTGACACCTCTCATACCTAACAAAAAAAAATACATTTCAAACGCTATTCTTCGACAGTCATTGGAAATATCGGTCGAAGCACACGGAGTACAGAATCAGTCCGGACACATCGATTAAATAAAACAGCTGCAGAACAATTGACGGACAATGAAAATGTAGAAGCAGGCAAAACAACGTTTAATGTCATCAAAGTTTAAAGATCGGGCCATAGAATTTTCAATAGACAAAATAGCCAAGTTGCGCAGCCAGTTTTTGTCCCATAGAGTTTCTTAAATAGGTTTTTATTGATTTTAGTTTCGAAAATGATTAATTATTATTATTATTAGCTTGATATCTAGAGCTTTTTTAATAGATCAGTGTCACTTAAAATTTGCAATGTGGAAGGTTGCGAAACACTGAAATTGGAAGCACTGGTGTCGGTGTCGGGTGCTGCTTCTGTGTATAACAGTGCTATACTGTTTTCTTCAGTCTCCCTCTTTCTTTTTCGTTTTTCGCTCCCACTTAGATGTTTTCTAGAAGACATAGTTAGTCTACTAGTTTGAGTCTACATGAAATTTGGCCCCAAAATAAGAATGAAAAATCACCCCAAAATTGGAACTGTTTTTCATAATGAAATTTTACCCTAAACTGAAAAATGAAAAAAGGCCCCAAAATATGAATTGTCACCCCAATTCGCAGAATTTTACAGTTTTGCTAAAAAATGTTAAGTTATTTCTGAGCTCGCGGCCTCTTAGGCCGGGCCCCCTCGGGTCCGGGGCCCGTGGCACTTTGCCAGCCCTGCCGCCCTATAGTTACGCCAATGATGAGAACGTGGATTATTTACTCACAAAGAGAATTCAGCAAGACATACATATTAGAAAATTTATTTTCTATTATTCGCAGCAAAGGTGGTAATAACAAAAATCCGTCTGTTTACGAATTTAATGTTTTGATGTCAAAAATTCTTTCATCAAATCTTATTACTTTTTCCCCTTACAGTAATTGTGATGATGATGATGTAGAATTTTTGAACCTAGACACATCCCAAACTCAACCTTATACTTCAGAAACTTCTTCACTGCCTAACGCTTGCAAAGAAATAGTATGCGATGAGACTTTGTACGAAAAAGTCATAAGCGATATGGAAATCGGAACTGAAATCTCATTAGAAACAACTGCAATGCGATATTTTACCGGATATCTCGCTTTGAAAATACTTTTAAGGAGTAAATGTTCAAATTGTTCCAAATTATTCTTAAAAACTGATGAAAAAATAACATGTCCTTCGGAATTTTTCATCTTTGCAAAAAATTATTCTCAAAACAGTGACTTTGGAAGTCTGAAGGCACCAACTGATGAATTTTTCAAAGTTTGTAAACTTCACTTTAAAGTATTTAATAGAGTTTTCAGAGAACGTCTACAAGTAAGAAATATAAGAGAGATAATGGCCTTGGAATGCATAGGGATAACAAACATCAGAGATTCAAGCTGGTTTGATGAAAAAAGTCCTTGCTATGGGCATCGCAAGGACCTTCTATACTTTGCCCTCCTCGTTCTTTTATGGAAACATTGTTCGTGGAAGATACAAAAATGTATAATATCAAAAAATCAAAAAAATTCAAATTTTGTCAGGAAAAAAATGTAATAAAACAATCCAACAAACACAACCAGCAACTTGATAATACAATACAATTAAGTCGGTCAATGTTCCCATATTCACAGTTTTAACTGTAAATTCCAGTTTTTTAGACAATCTTACTGTTTTTAAAATTACCTCCTAGTAAAAATTACAGTTTTTTTTTTTTTTAATTTCAGATTATTGAAAGAATAAATTAATTATCGTATTTATCTCTTCAATGCATGTTTTTTTATTTTTTTACAAATTATATTTTTTATTATGTAAATAAGCTATCTAAACTCGAAAAAAAAAATATAAAACAAAAATTCGGTTAACCGCTTTTCTGGAAAACCGAGTTTTTCAGTATGATTCATATTTGCAACACCATGCATTAAGGGTATATAATTTATAATAGTTTAAATATGGGAGGTGCCACACCCCTTTGTCCAATTTTGACCAGTGTTGCAGATATGCATCATAGAGACAATATATCGGAAAAATATCTGTTTCGTACAATATTTTTAACTTTTTTTTGTATACAGATAGGTATCAAAATGAACATATAACAAACTATTAAAAAAAAATACTTACATGCATTAAAACACATAGTTATTTATGTTTATACTAAATTCAAAACACATGTTTTATCCACTATTAGATAACATGGTATTTTGACTTCAAGTTCCATTTTATTGCATATATGTATACGCTAAAAAATAAATTTTCAAGGACGAGACATCATCATGGAATTAATTGGAAATAAAAAACTGACCAAATCCAAGAGATATCTACAATCACCTTCTTAAGAGGGGTTTTTAAGAGTATGATGTAAATATGCTACAGTCATCATTGTGTATGCATTGTTTAGCTCGGGATTTCATGATTGTGCAAGCATAAACAAAATAACTAACAACTGTTACGTGGGTGTGCCCCACTCCTCGGACGAAATAGACAAGACTTACCGGCGGAACAATTTACCCACACAAAAAAAAAAAAAATAAAAAATTATATATAAAATAAATTTTACTACGCCACTGGATAAAGCTGCTCGCATCAAGCTCCCCCACAAACGAACTCAAAGCACCCGTTCTAAATTCAGCAGCAATGTTGCGGAAGCGGGCTTTGCTCACATTCGGGATACATGAGCGAGAACTTGCTTGTGAAGGTCGTGGATGCTGAGAGAGGTAATCTCCAGACAAAGGAAATCTTCCAAATCGCTAGGTTGAATACACTGGCAAGTCCCTATTAGTTGCGTCAAACAAAAAAATAAAATTTCGTGGATATCGGTGCGCATTCGCGACATTAGACACTCCGAGAGAAATCGAAATTTTAACACAAAAACATAAAAACATACTAAACATAAAAATAATAGATACCTATAGGTAACTCAATTAACAATCGGATACAAAAGGTTACCAGGGTAATAAACCGTGTGCAAGTGCATACCAGGGAAAATTCAAGTAAGTTAGAATATCACCACACTAACAGAATTACGTTGCAAAGAAAGGTACCTATAGGCGTATTTTTTTGGCAATCTATAGCTAGCTCACTTTTACTTTTACATGCAAAACCAAAAGTGGCTATAATTAACGCAGTAATAAAGTGAAAATAGGAAAGTTGAAAAATTTCATTCATAGATGGCGGTGTTGTAAATAAGGTGTGGCGACTTCAGCAGAAGAAAATCTCAACCGCTAAACTAATTAGTGACACATAGATGTCGCTTGAAAAACTCGAGGGAGTTGTCAAAAAAAACGTTTATCAACGACGGCATCTTTCTCGTCGCAATTCAGATCTCTACGTGTGATATATATATTAATTTTGTTCAATAAAGTTTTTGATAGAAAAAAGTGATTTTTGATCTTTATTATTTTTTTCACATGGACCACAGTGTCCATATTGGTGACCCCGACGTGATCAACATATCACACCCAGCGTTAGATTAAAACATAGACATTTTAGTGGCACAGCCGCAAAAGCGCATTTGCGTCGCACAAAAGTAATTTTTTAATTCATCATGCCTGACGAAAACGAATCAAACATAGTCGCGGGCGTTTCTGCAACAATGTCAGATGCAGAAATAGGTGAATTGGCTGCAATGAAGAACCTCCGCATCCCAGTGTTCTGGAAAGTAAATCCAGCGCTTTGGTTCGTGCAGGTGGAAGCACAGTTCCACAATAACAGGATCATCTCCGACAACAGTCGTTTCAATGCCATTATCGCACAGGTTGATGACGTCCCTGGAGTTGGGCGATAGGCGTCCGTCAAGCCTCCTGAGGGAGATGCGCAGACTGGCAGGGCAAAATGTTCCCGACGACATGTTGTCCACACTTTGGATGCAACGGTTGCCAAGTCACGTGCGTGGAATTCTTTCCGCATGCCACGGCATCGAGCTCACCGCCCTGTCCGAAATAGCAGACAAAATTGTTGACAACACTTCTGCCCATGCCGTTTACTCAACCGATATCCGCGAGGACCTTGCAATTCAACCCACCAACGCTGACGTAAACCAACGCCTCAACACCATCGAGTCTACCCTGGCATCTGTTATGACCTTACTGCAAACACTAACAGCTAGTAACAGCCGAAGTAGGTCTCGACCCAAGTCCAGAAACAACACTTCTGTGAGCAACACTTCGAGATCAGCCACGCCTCAAACAGATCAAATTTGTTATTTTCATCGACAATTCGGCGTCGAAGCTCGCAAGTGTACACCACCTTGCAGCTACAAACCAAAAAACTAAACCAGCTGTTGTCCACTCAGGCGGTTGACAACAGCCGAAGAATCGACAAAGAATACCGCCTTTACGTCTTTGACAAAGAAACCAACCAAAAATTCTTACTCGATTCAGGATCAACAATCTGCGTTTTACCCCGTTCCAGCGATTGCAAGAATGCTAGGGGCGAAACCACACTGCTAGCGGCGAACAACTCGCTAATCTACACCTATGGCGAAAAGACCATCAAACTTAACCTTGGCCTCCGTCGAGAAATCACTTGGCCGTTCATCATCGCAGATGTTAAAACAGCAATAATTGGCGCTGACCTGACGGTCACTACGGACTCATCATCGATCTGAAAGCCAGACGTGTCATTGACAAAATGACATCATTGACCGCGCCAGGCGAGATTCATGCCACTGAGTCGTCAAAACTCCTAACTATCAGTGGCCCTGAACCTTACATGAATCTCGTCAATGACTTCATTCTGGCACCCAACAATAATCCTGGTTCCAGCCTAAGATCCGATTCCGTGCGACACTGCATTGTCACATCCGGCCAGCCAATTTCCGAACGACCACGTCGACTCGCCGGTGACAAGTTAAAACAGGCCAAGCTTGACTTTGAGTCTTTTCAGAAGAAAGGATACTGCCGACCGTCCAGCAGTCCTTGGGCAAGCCCAATTCATCTGGTTGAAAAGAAGACTGGCGGTTGGAGATGCTGCGGCGACTACCGTCGATTGAATGCCAAAACACAACCAGACAGTTATCCGATATAATGGATTTCACCGAACAACTACACAACAAAAGTTGGTTCTCAATCCTGGACTTGGACAAGGCATACTACCAGATTCCTATGAAACCTGAGGACATCCAAAAGACAGCTGTCACAACGCCCTTTGGTTTATTTGAGTTCGTGGTCATGCCATTCGGACTCAAAAATGCAACTCAGACCTTCCAAAGACACATGGATATGGTCCTACGCGGATTTGACTTTGCCTTCTGCTATGTGGATGACATCCTCATAGCCTCCGACTCGGAAGAGAAACATCGGCAACACGTTCGTCAAATCTTACAGCGTCTCCACGAACATGGATTAATCATCAACATCAACAAATGCGTCTTTGGAAAGCCTGAAGTCATATCTCGGACATACAATCAACAAAGAAGGATGCAGACCACCTGAAGCGAGAGTCGAGGCCATTTCCAATTACCCGAAACCATCTGTAATAATGGAACTACGTCGTTTTCTTGGAGTCGTGAATTATTACCGCCGATACATTCCAAATTGTGCGCACATCCAAGCACCATTGAACGGACTCATCAAAGACTCAAAGAAAAACGACAAACGACCCGTTCCCTGGACTCCTCAAGCGGAAGAAGCCTTCGAAATCTGCAAAAATAGCATCAAGCAGGCAACATTGCTTACGCACATAGATCCAAAAGCTGCAATCGTCTTAACAACTGATGCCTCAGATATAGCAGTTGGTGCCAAGCTGGAGCAGATACGAAACAACCAATATCAACCGATCGGACTGTTTTCATGCAAACTGTCTGGTGCACAAAGTCGTTATAGCACTTACGATCGCGAATTGCTAGCGATTTACCTTGCTATCCGATTCTTCAAACACATACTGGATGGTCGACATTTCATCGTGCAAACGGACCACAAGCCGCTCATATATGCGTTCCAGCAGCACTCTGACAAGGCACCGCAACGTCGTTTAAGACAACTGGATTATATCTCACAGTACACGACGGACATCATCTACTTACCTGGCGTAGACAACTCTGTAGCAGACGCATTATCGCGACTCAATGCGATAACCTTGCCGATGCAATTCGACTTACGAGAATTACACCTATCACAACTACTAGACGAAGAACTTCAAGCAATTCTGAAGCAGAATGATACATCGTTCAACTTGAAGAAACTTACCCTGGAACCTGATGTCAAAATATACTGCGATATTTCGAACAACACAATTCGGCCGTACATACCAGTGTCTCTGCGTCGAAAGGCATTTGAATCCATCCACGGCCTTTCCCATCCAAGCGGCAGAGCAACCAGTCAACAACTCAGACAGAAGTACGTCTGGCCGAACATCAGAAAAGACGCGTTGGAATGGTCACGCACTTGCATCCAATGCCAACGTTCGAAGGTGCACAAACATACCAGGCTACTTCCTGACTCAATTGAAGTTCCAGAGCACCGTTTTCACCACGTCCACATCGACCTCATCGTCCTTCCACTCTGCAAAGGCAACAGGTATTGCCTAACGATGATCGACCGCTTCAGCAGATGGCCGGAAGCCGTACCCCTACAGGACATGTATGCAGACACAGTGGCCACGGCGTTTTATACGCACTGGGTTGCTCGGTTTGGTTCTCCCACATCACTCACAACCGACTAAGGAACTCAATTTGAGTCAGCACTCTTCAACGCGCTTATCAACATGATAGGAACGGTAAGAATGCGCACGTCGCCCTACCATCCAGCCTCAAATGGACTTGTCGAGCGTTGGCACCGTTCGCTGAAGGCCGCTTTGATGTGTCACGAAGATACCAACTGGGTTGATGCTCTTCCGACAGTTTTGTTGGGTCTGCGCACAGCATACAAAGAGGATATCAAAGCCTCCGCAGCAGAGATGCTATATGGAACAAATCTCAGAGTTCCTGGTGAGTTTTTTGCTAATGATAACTTCGCGTCTGATCCACAGATTTTCATCGAGAAACACCGAGAAGACATGCGCAAATTCCGTCCGACAGCGACTGCAAACCATGCGAAGAACAAACTATTTGTTTCACCAGACCTCTACAAATGTTCTCACGTATTCCTCCGATGCGATGCTGTTAAAAAACCACTGCAACAACCGTACACTGGCCCGTATCCAATAGTCCAACGAATTTCTGACCGGCTCTTCAAGATCAACGCAGAAGGAAGAATTCTAAACATTTCCGTGGACCGGTGAAAGTAATTTTAATTTTTGGAAAATGAAAATAAATGGAAAAATTAATCGAACTCGTGCGAAATTACCCATGTCTTTATGATATGGGTGATGAAATGTACAAAAACATTGTCGTAAAGGGTGAGATATGGGAGAAAATTGGAAAGGAATTAAATGAGAACGGTAAGCATATTTTTGTTTGTATTTATTTTGGTCAAACTTGGAATTTCTGTAAAGGAGAGCACAAAACACAGAAATTTCATACCTACGACCAGTCGCGCAATTTATTTATTTATTAGTTTATAAAGGATAATTGTTAAAGTAAGATACAAATTTTTCACGTGTTTGAAATGCTGCAGTGGTGGGTCTTCGGTTAATTGGCCTTCGTGCTGTCAGGGCTTGAATAGGCTCATTTTCACTTTCCGTATCAGTAATAGTAATTGTTCCCTGTTGTGTTTTAATGTAATTGTGAAGAGCACATGCCGCTTCTACAACATGTACTGCCGTTTCGACTTCACTTTCGATTGGTCTTAAAAAGATTCTCCACTTTTGTGCAAGAATGCCAAACGTATTCTCGACAACACGTCGTGCCCTACAAAGTCTTTTATTGAAAGTTTTTTTTCTATCATCTACCACGGATACTGCTTTGGGATAAGGACGCATCAAATACGTTTGTAAACCAAACCCTTCATCACCTATAAGTACGTGAGGCACTGGATCAATGGTTCCTGGTAGTGGTTTTGGGGGCAAAAGTGTTTTGTTGTCTAAAAATTCTGCATAAAATTTGGAATTCTCAAATATTCCTTTATCACTTTGCCGTCCATAACTACCAATATCCACAACAATAAACTTATAAAAGGGATCAACAACAGCCAGTAAGACGACAGAAAAAAAGTTTTTGTAGCAGAAGTAATTTGATCCACTTTTCGGAGGGCATTTTATAGCCACATGTTTTCCATCGATACTGCCAACACAATTGGGAAAATTCCACATTTGCCTAAAGCCAATTTCTGAATTTTTCCATGTTTCTTCCGTGGGTGTTGGCAAGTATATTGGCTGTAAAGTGTTCCAAATTTCAGTGCAGACTTGGCTTACGATACTTCCGTTGAACGACCCACCCTATAGGAAAATGCTATAGTTTGATAGGAACCACCTGTTGCTAAGTACCTGCAAGAAAGTAAACAAAGGTTTCGGGTTTTTATATTTTCAGCTGCAACATTGAAAACTAAATGGAAAAACTTAAGAGATAACTATGTCCGACATAAAAAGCTGGTGAAAGGTAGCACAGGGCAATCAACAAAGAAACATACATGGCCTTGGTTTAGTCAACTACAATTTTTGGACGTTACTTTAGTTTCACGGAGAACATCTTCAAATATATCACAGACGCCTCTAAACACAACATTAGACACAGTACCTACAGAAACAATAGTTTTAACCGAATCTCCTTCACCACCATTGGTATCACCAGTATGTTCAGCACGTCCAAGCCAACCTACAGTATGTACATCGACATTGTTTTCGCCGCCAGTGCGTACACCCATAGCTGTGAGACCCGCAAAAAGAAGTCACGATCCTGATGACGTAGATAAGATAATAGACTATCTCAAAACGAAGAAACAAAAAGAAATTGATGCCGTTGATCATCTCTTTCAAAGCTACGCGGACACATTCAAAAAGTTTTCAGAAAGAAATAAAATAATGATAAAATTGGAGCTAGCAAAATTGTTTGCAGACACTGAATTGAAAGAATTCGATGAACGATTTCAGCCAATTTATTCAACGACCTATTCCGTAATTTCTGATTCTGACGCAATGTCTCCTTTATCTCCAGAATATTGCACTTCGTCGGCACAACCACAAGATGACCATCAATCCGGATTTATGTCTCCGACATCAGCTCGACCCAATCATCTGAATGACACACAAATTTGGACACAAGAATATAATTCTGATCCGCAAAGAACTCAATAACTAAAAACTTACCATGTACGTACACTCTAAAAAAAATCGTGTAATTTTACTATCATTAAGCTAGGAATCTACTTGCCTACCATAATTGCAGTATTTTTACGCACGTGTCAATTTTAAATAATTAATGTGTAAATCTTAAATCTTTGTTGTGTAAATTCACACATAGATTTTAAATATAAATGCGTATTTCTACACTTAAGATGTTCAAATTAAATGTACATTTACATAATTCATGTTTAAAATTCAACAGAATTTCAGAAAGAAATGTTTATAAATCAACATAAAATGTGTAAATTCAAACCTTTTATGTTTAAATTTGTAGCAAAATTCGACACATAATGTGTGAATTCCAACAAAATTGTGTACGAAGACGCCTAAAATTAGATTTTTTTTGTGTAATTTTGCTTTAACAAGCTTAAAATCGGTATAGAGTTTCAATATTTAATGTGTACAATTAAACAAAATTATACATGGATCAGAAAGTCTATTCAAAAAAAGTAAAAGTGTTATCATTGGCCTGGCCGATGCTTTGATAACAACCACTGCAGTAAACCTGTCTAAAAGAAATAAAACAATCCAAAAATTATTAAGACATTTATTAAAAATATTTATAATATTTATTATTTATATTAAAAACGCCAAATTGACTTCAGAAACCGTACACGCACAAGTAGTGTTAATAAAACATCGATTGTTGGAGATTTCGATAGTATCGATTGTTTTTTTAAAAACAATCGATTAATCGATAAACAATCGATAGTGTTATTAATATCAATAATAAATTAAATAAGTCTTCCAAATAACAAAATTGAAAATTTTTAAAAAACATTTCCGAATTAAAAAAAAATTTAAATATTTTCCAAATTTCTAAAAAGGCATACAATTATTTTTTCAAAATTGTTTTCTTCAAAATAAATGTTCACATAAAACAACGTTTTTGTAAACAAAATGTCATTTCACCCGAAAAGGTGAGAAAATTGAACGTCAAAAAATATTACAAGTTGGACGTATTTCCAGAGTGCTTATACTCCTGGTCACAAAAATTGCATGCGCAAAACAAGCCTAACATTTCAATTTCGGCTGCAATTACTTTTTTATGGAGATTTGTGGTCTCACTCTTTTACATCATTAGCCTTGACTGTGAAAAACGAATCTTTCTCTCTGAAGTCATGCAAAATTGCGTGGGTACGTTCAAGAATCAACTGAACTTTAGCTCAGTTCTTTTTGTCATTCAAGGACAATTCTCAGTTGACGAATTTCTAAACATTTTTTTTCCCCAACAACATAAAAGCATAAACTGGACGACTATCGATATTTTTTCCAAACTATCGATAGTCCCGATAGTTCAAAACAATCGATTGATCGATTAAACTATCGATGTTTTATTAACACTACGCACAAGTCGATGCGATGGAACTTGGGAGCGCAACAAGTTCAACTGCTTCAGTCAAAGGTCTGATCACGTATGAACTCGCAAATGAATAGTCACAATCGAATTGCAAATTTACACACAAATTTACACAATGTGTAACTTTTATCAGATGGTTGTAAATATAAGCATTTGTTATTGGTATTCAAACACTGTCTGTGTAAATTTCATAAGGTGTTTATATTTAAACAAAATTTGTTTATTTATAAACATTTTAAGAGTAATGTTTAAACAATAATAGATTATTATTGAACAATAGTTGTTGAAAGGTACACAAAATGTGTATGTTTGCAACAAATGTTTGTAATATCTAACAGTGTTTAAATTTTATTTTTACCTATTGTCGTGTGTATAAACACGCAACTTGCCTATTTTTACATTAAAAATTACATACATTTTCATAGTAATTTTACACGCATTTTTTAGAGTGTACTTACTACTTTTTTGTTTTCAATAAAATTAATATACACCCCTATCGTGGAATCCGTCGGAATTGAGTTTCACTTCACCTATTCGATTCCCTTTCACTTTCTACTGCTATCGTGGAATCCGCCGGAAACGTTTCCTTATCGACACGTTTTTGGGAAAGGTAGTTTCACTGTCAAACGGCTGTCTTTCATTTGTTAACACAAATCTGTGTAGCTGCATTCACCGGAGGCATATAAAAAGTGTGTTTTAAAAGTGATTTCAATAAAAAATAAAATGTTTGATATAATAATTGATACGATAGCTCCATTTTTGGAAGCATAAGAGGAAGAACGAAATCAGCGGTGTTCTCAGAGAAGAGTACGAGACAGGTTAAGAGGAGCAGTGAATGATTTCATGGAGCTACCGGATGAAATGTGTTTTTAGAATGTTTTTTTTTTGTTTTACTAAAGTTCAATATTGCACAGATTTATTACAAATGTTCGGCTTAAAACGCATGAAAATGAAATCCGCAATGATTTTGTTGCGGGTAAGAAATGTCATTTTGTTCGGGAAAAATTCGATTTGAACGTTTTCAACGATACAGTGAAACTCATTCACATTACCCACACGGGGAACTGTTCACTTTGCGGATTCGACGATACCAAAATGTATTTTTCCGTGAATAATTCCCCCCGGCGGATTCCACGATAGGGGTGATAATATTCCTTACCTTAAACAAATGGCTAGTCTTTCCCTTGTTGAAATGGGTTTCCGCCAATTAGTTAATTTTTTTTCAATCTTGGGGCGAAGCAACTCATGTAGGTCTTCAAAGCAATTTTGAGACATTCGGAAATACGAAAAAAAACGTTCTTCGTCTGACTCCAGCTCTCGACACAACCGATGGTATTCTCCGACTTCTTCTCTCTTTTTATTTATGTCGTGCACCCAAATTCTTTTCCTTTTTCGGGAATTTCGTAGCATGGCAAATAAAAGCAATAATTCGTCATCCGAGCTGCTTGACATTTTGAGAGAATTTGATTATAGCTATCTGTTTGCCGTCGTCTAACGCGGCGTTGAGAACGTCGCGTCCAAATAATCTTACCGCCGGCCGCGTAAAATAATCTTACCGCGGCGTTAATAACGCGTTCTGTTTGACGAAACCTTAATGTGGCGACTTCAGCAGAAGAAAATCTCAACCGCTAAACTAATTAGTGACACATAGATGTCGCTTGAAAAACTCGAGGGAGTTGTCCAAAAAAACGTTTATCAACGACGATCTTTCTCGTCGCAATTCAGATCTCTACGTGTGATATATATATTAATTTTGTTCAATAAAGTTTTTGATAGAAAAAAGTGATTTTTGATCTTTATTATTTTTTTCACATGGACCACAGTGTCCATAAAGGAGGAATTATTTTTCATTCTTGAACGTTGAGAGCGGCTATTTGTCACTAATGGGTTGTGTTCGTTAATTGTTGTCTGAATTGGTGAATATTTTGCAATTCTCTGATTGGTTGAAATGCATTTATACTTTTTAATACTTCATATTCTTACATAATATTATTTAAAATACGATTGAAAATGCTACATAAACTTTGTTGAAAAATAGATATTAATATGTAGATGTAGATACTTACTGCAATTTGTTGTATTCAAGGTAACAAAATGCTACGTGAACATTCAATAGATGTAATAGACGCGTTTCCTTTTTGAATATTTTAAAGATAATCACTCCTGTGCTGAATTCCGACCGAAATTGAATTCGTGCGGATTTCGAGTTTTCTGTGTGATCAGTTCGCTTAATACATATTTAGTTTTTTTTACAGTAGGTGACTTGATTTGTTTCAATTAAGAAATAGAAATGCGACTTAGGGTAATCAAAAATGCATGTTTGGTACACCGAAAATTCGAAATCCGCACGAATTCAATTTCACCCGGAATTGAGGACAGGGGTTGATGTATGCATATAATTTCACCGCATTTTCCCGTAAACAAGGCGTATTAAATTTTGATGCTCATATTAGATCAACAAAATAGACCAACAACATTTTTCAAGCAATTTTTGTTTTGTTTTATTCCACCTTCAAACAAAATATTTTTTTAAAAAGGTTAAGTAATTTAATTTCATAAGATGATGGATTTTATTGTTTTAAAAACATCTGTCTAGAACCGGATATATGTCTTGGCAGCGCAGATAGTCGCAGTAGCACCCAGCAATAAAACATCTGCACCATCACCATTAGGGGTCGTAAACTAATTAATTAAAACGCAGCGAAAGACAATACCTACGATCAACACGCATTTGCACGTTTTCCTGAATTCTGCCAGCAGTATGAATACGGCTGGAATTTCGAAATACAGTTCATTCAGTATTAGTTAACGAACCTTTGTAGTCGATACAATTTAAGAACGATTTTCAGTTTCTCCAATAAGTATCAATTTTTTGAACATACCCAACTAATATGTCAAGTTGAAAACACGCGTACCAACTTCCAAATAAAAATAAAGTGTGCTAAAGTGAGTTAGGGATGCTTTTTTGAGACTCGAAAAGTGAGTATAGTAAAGAGTCTCAAAAAAATACGCCTTATATTCAAAATTGAATAATTGCAGTTCCAGAAGTGGCAATTGTGTTCAGGTTCCCAAGGCATAACGCCGCGGAAGACACCTATCCGTTCGAGAAGCTTTTCAAAAAAGCTTTTACCGCTGAGAAAAAATGAAACCGAAACTGAACACCACTACTACCACAACATTACCACTGCTACGGAACTGACTCCATCAGAGTCCAGCCATTTTATATGCAATTTGACGTCATATAAATGCGAATTGCGAATTTGCGATGCGAGTATATCGTCTGGATGTGCACTTGTGCAGTGCATCGTTAATGACTCTCTTTTTGTTTTCGTTTTATGCTATACTTCTCGTTCTCTATAATGAATGTCCCCTTGGCCCTTGATCTTGATAGATTTAAAACCGGTTTGTATTCTTATTATTACGTCACTACTGTCTGCTCTTGTTTTATTTTGTGTGTGTGAAGGAAAAAGGAACAAACAGAACAGAAGTCCTCGACGAAAAGAAAATCGTCGATAATTTCTGTTATGTATTATAAATTTGTTCCTTTTTATGACGGCATACCAAACTGAGCCATCGTATTATTAAAATCTATAGGTACATAAAACAAATAACATTTTCTTTTTTAAAATCAAATCAACTATTTATTTCAAAAAAGATACATATGAATCGCTGTCGCTTTTTGTGTTTTGTTGGTCGAATCTGAGTTAGCTGTAGACAGAAGACTAACAAAGCTTAAAATTTGCAAAATATTCAAAATACAAAATGCTAAATGCGTATGAAATGAAGAAAACTGAATTTGAATTTATTTTGCGAAGGATTCAACCATCATTCATCAAAAATAAAGAAATATTCATTTGAAAAAGATTGGCCTACCTTCTACAGTCATTGACAAACATGATGCCAATTAATTTTCGCTGTCAATTAAAGACAAAGTGACATTTTGTTTGTCAATTCAGCAATTTCCCCTTGTCCAGTGGTTTCTTTGTCAGTTATTGACAAGCGCTGCTAGTCAATTCATTGACAAGCTATTTTTCACTGCTTCCACTTGCCAATTTTCTAATTGGCACAAAAATACGTCAATTGTCAATTTCAAATCGACAAGTGTGAAACAAAGCATTATAAATAATGTACAATAAAATTTTGATTTGATTTTAGAACGTTAGTTTTGTTTTAAGAGTTAATTTTAGGACTAAATAAATATAAGAAGACTTAGGGCCGGTTTGTTCATCTTTGGTTAACTCTAATCAACGGTTATTTTAGCTGATAACAATAGAATCAGTTTCTTGAGGCAAATTTTAAGCACAGAGTCTATGGTTGGGTTAGTTAACACGAGAAATCGATAACCAGGCGATTTTGGTCGGTTGAAGGTATTTAACCAAATTCATTCTGGAATTTTGATTGTTCAAGCTTTGACATAGCCGACAACAACGCAACAATAAACGCAAAATATAGTGTGTTGCTTGGTATCCGCTTTGTCCACGCATTTTCAGCTGACAGATGAATACGATGCACACTTTGTGGAAAAAATTGAATGCATTACTGCGGCTTGGACCCGTTTGTGCTGAAATCACTCATGTTTAGTTAAATTTAAAAAAAAATACATAAATCAATAAAATACCGAAACGTACACAATATATAAACAATTTGAACCAAGGATTAATTCTAACAAAACAACTGAATTTATAAATAAACTGGAAAACTGAAACGATTTGTCGCAAATCTATGGTTTGGTGACCAAAGTGAAGAATAATTGAACAAACGCTTTTTGGTTACCACAGACATATATAATCATGGGTTAAACTAAATCTGAATAAACTGGCCCTAAAATAGGTTAAAATATAACTTGCTGAGAAAAGTCTGTAATTACTTTAAATTTCCTGATAAAGATACTAAAAAACACAATAAGGGTATTCATGCAACGTCGTAAGTTTACCAATTGCGTAAAATGGTAAGTTTACGACAAACGTTTCATGAACGCCCCAATTTGCTGTTTGTGGTAAATGGTGGTAAACCAATCAGATGTTTCACATGAGAGGGAACGAATGAATTGATAAAATGAATAAAATAAATAAAAAGAAAATTGAACATTTTCCTATTCCAAGTGTAGGATAATTAATTAGTCTATCAAATTGTATTAAGAAAACAAGTTTTAAAAGGGTTTAAATAACGCAATTTACAATTCCAATATTTTTGCCGCGAACGAAAACTCCCTTTTTTGGAATTGGAAATTTCGTTATTTAATCTTTTTTAAAACTTGTTTTCTTAATACCTACAATTTGATGGACTAACTAATTATTCTATACTTGGTATAGTAAAATATGCAATTTCTATTTATAAATGCATCAAAAGTATTAAAAATGCATGCAAAGTATTTTTTTTCTGATTTCGCGCCTTTATTTCAAGTGTGAAATGTCACAATAACCTCGTCGCAAGTTTACCATCTCGGTTTTCCACACAAATTGGCGTAGTAAGTTTACCATCTCGTCGTAAATGATTTTCCATACAAATTTTGATAGGTCACGTTACGAAGTTTACGACGTTGCATGAATACCCCTAATGACTGGCTGGAACTAGTAGGAGAATCTTGCGACGATTTAGAATAACATAAACTTATTTGTAGTAATCACTTTGGGAAAAAATGTAAAGAAATATAATGTATAAAATCAAAACCAATAGCATTGTAATAACAACTAAATTAGTTCTTTATCAGGAAATTTAAATAATTTTACTCCTGAATACCTACTATGCGTATATATATTTTTAGTCTTCTTATACATATATAGATTACTCTTAAGACAAAACTAACGTTCTAAAATTAATTCAAATTTCTATTGTATTTATAAAAGGAAACAAAACTAACCAGGCATTCAAATTCAAATTGCTTTTTAAAAATACAATGGCTCAGTTTGGTATGCATACTATACATCCTTTGCATGAGCTCAGCTAACAATTTGAAATAGCCGACCGATGATTTTCTTTTCATCGAGGAACGAGGATTTTTGTTTTGTTTGCCCCTTCTTCCTTGTTATTCACACACACAAAATAAAACAAGAGCAGACAGTATAGTGACATAATAATAAGAATACAAACCCATCTATCAAGTGCGGCGACTGTTGTTTTCCTCAAGAGGACATTCATTATGGAGAACGAGAAGCATAGCATAAACGAAAACAGAAAAGCGTCATACCATACTTCATACACGATGCACTTATGCACACACACAAAGGATTACGCGCTGAGAGAAAAGCTTTTATTTTGTTGGACAATGAGAAGAGCTTTTTGTTGCACGATCGTTGTTGCACGATCGCAACCAATGCGGACATCAGCTAACATTATATTGCGTCATCTGTATATTATATTGTCTTTGCCCAAAGCATATAACACGACCGTGGTAGACTTTTCGGCGAAGGAAAAAGTGACAGTTTCCCCCAAAATAGCCCACAACTACCCGGTCCATATGCAACACATATAAGTGATTTTACACAACCCCAGGGGTGAGTACTACACCACTCGGATATACTAGCAAAAAATTAACAGGTACATTGAATTTCACAGGGGGTCGGGAAATATCAGCCCGACCATCAGATATATATATATAGTACATTACATATATATACTAAATAGTAAAAACGCTAACCTAAGGACATATTAGAAAGCACCACCAGAAAAAAACCATCCAAAGCTTCGGATAAACAAAAAGAAAAACAAAAATCACCGATTACTTCCTAATAAACAAAAAAAAAAATCTTATTAAGTATCTCTTATCCATAAACATATTTAGATATAGATTGTAAGAAACATTTTGCCAAATAACTCATTGGATTCTCTCTATAGCAAACGTAATTGAAGTTTTATCGACGAGGAGAACGTGCAGCGCGCTGAACTCCCACTCCTGACGTCAGCAGTACAAAAAGGTACAATAAGTAAAATTGGTAAGTTCTTTTTTCTTAGTTATTACATATAGTTATTTGGCAACATTTTTCGGGTTTTTTTTATTTGGTTCCTTCAGAACAACAAATTTCTAAATGTAAAGGAGTTTAAACAAAAAGAATTCAAGTTTAAATTGAAATGAAGTGTAAAATAAAAATAGGAAAGTGATCGATATACTGATGAGTTGCTAATTCGCGTTTGTTGGGGAGTTCAATGAGAGGGAGGGAGGAGCACAGGGGAAGTAGATGGGAGCGCTGACCAAATAGAAGTTGCCGTTGTCATAGGGGACTAGCAAAAATGAGAGATTATGCTAGTCGCAGGCTTGGCAAAGCAGCCAAAAAGTAAAGGTGGGGTAAGTAAGGAGTGCACTTAACATCTAATGCACTCATAGGAATTCTCAGCTGTGGACAGTGCTGCCAGATGTTTTTCCCCAGAAATCGTAATTACTAGCTTTCAAAATCGTGGAAATACGATTTTGTTGGAAATAAAAAAAAAAAATATATATAGAAAATATACGTTCAACAGTAGCAGATGACTTCGGAAGTGATAAAACTTCAAAAATGAAATTTTTCATTAACGGAAATGGTAAACTTTCATTACCATGCTTTGTTTGTAAAACGTTTTTCCAAAAAAATGTTACATCTATTGAAGATCGAGGTGCAGAAAAAAGATATTCAAAATTGAGGTTTCTTATCTCACGAAATTCGGCATCGGCGTCTTGAATATCTTTATTTAGAATTAAATTTGGAAAACTTTTGAATAATGGATAAAAATAATCTACTTTTTTTTCAATTATGTTTAGTGGACTTTGAAGGGTTAAACTTTGAAGCAATGGGCTAAAATTGTAAAAACTAATTGCTTCACTTCATAATACATTTTATGTATTGCTGCTCGTTCACCTTCATATTTTCAGAAGATATTTGGAAAATTGCAAATGAATTTTTGTATTCAATAAATTTGAAAAAAATCTTGGAATTTTATGCTTTTTTAGCTCAAAAATCTTGGAATAAGCTTTAAGCCCTAAAATCGTAAAAATACGATAAATCGTGGAATCTGGCACCGCTGGCTGTGGAGGGCCAGCCGATGAGCGAGCGAAAGCTGAGAGAATAATAGCGAATTCGATTTCGAAAGTGGGCAGGACAGGATGGGAGACCAGCAAAAACCGCGGCCAAGACTGAGCTTTAGCCGAGCCTCCGCGTTCCAGTATCAGCTGTCTCTTCCGTCCTCTCACAAGAAGGAAATTGTTCCGCCTGATCAGATTGCCTTTATTTAGTTAGTGTCGCGTGATGATCGGTGGCGGACGTAGACGTTACACATGGCGCCCAACTCGGCTCAAAGAAAATGTTTTGGTAGTGACAGCAGTTACAAAGGCAATACGCTAATGTAAAGTCAGAGTGTCTATGATCTAGTGAGCTTAGAGTAGATTAAAATTTTGTGTAATTGTTTTGATTTGGCTTTCTTTTGCTAGTAGAATTCATTCGGTTAAACGGAGTGATACCGTGGTGGTAGTACGTACATAGTGTCCCGTACACGAAAATCTAAGTAACGGTCACCGAATATAATAGTGATTTTATGGTGTCGTGTTCGAACATTGAATTGTTTTTTTTTTACGGTCACGTGGTGGAAAACAAACCAAAAAGTGCACAGTTCCCATAAATTGTATTTTTATACCCAATGGTGACTATTCGGATCGGATTCGATATGACCAGATTAACGCAATCAATATAGTATAGTGTACAAAGGCAAAGGCAGTGAGTTCTTTAACACTGTATTCCTAAAGTATCAGTACATAATGTCCACTGAATACCTTTGCGGAAATGTCGTACGCCATCGCTTCCACAGCAGAATTCCCGACGGCAAGTGATAGTGGTCAGGTGAGTCTAATTAGTTCATTCAAGAAATGGTGTGTTCCTCTCTGTAGTTGAACTCCCCTCAAATAATTAATGAAAATTTAAACAAAAACCTATACAAATACAAAATAAAAGAAATTATTTAATACTCTTGAAATTACCTACCTTTTAATCGGGAAACATTATAATAGTTATGTCCCAATATTGAATTTGCCGATAGTATATTGTTTTTTTTTGAATACGTGGGTGACTTAGTGAAGTGAAAGGAAATGAATAAGAAGAATAGGAAATCAACGGGAGCAATTCCCAAAAGATCAACTAGGAATACCCAAGTAGAGGGGGCTGTAGGGTTGGTTGATGAAGAAAGGGTGTTGCAAAGAGATAGAATAGGAGCAACGTCAAATGATGAGGGGGGCGCGAGTCAATTAAACGATGATGAAAATATTCGTAGCCTAAGTGGGCCAACGCCAAGAGAAGAGAGAAATCAGGGTGAGGAAGAGTTATCGGAACGAATCCAGGCGATGGTGTCAGCCTCGATAGGGCTTAATAGCGTTGCCACTATGAAGTCCATCGAGGACAATATAGTAGCTAGACTTGCAAACGTCCAACTAAACGTTGGAAGGGAAAAACCAGTGAGGTCTGTAATCAAACAGGGTCAGGCTAAGGAAAAGTCACGCCATAACATAACTTGGACAGACAAAGAAGAGTATGAAAGGTTTGCTTTGGAAGATACGCCGCCGTGGCGAGTTAGGCAAGTAGTAGTACCCGAAACGAGTTCTAACGAGTCGGAATCGGCTTCAGACGTTAGTAGACGTTCTCGTCAAGAACCTCCACGAATCACAGAAGACTCGAGAGGGGGCATGGGAAGGAATTTAAGTGACTACCGTCGAAGTTTGCCAAGACAGCCGAGTGAGACTCATCGACGAGAGTATAGCACTAGTCGTAGCACCCAGGAAGAATTCAATGACAGTCGGGTAGATTTAGAGAAGTGGAGGATAAAGTTTGATTGAGTGTCTTCGTTGACAGTAGACAGCTTTCTCTTCCGGGTGGAGCGCTTAAGGGAAAAGCACAATGTCTCGTCATGGCATATTGTGAATTTTTTTCACCTGCTAGTGTCAGGTAGAGCAGAAGAATGGTATTGGAATTGGGAGCAAACTACCACGTCCCATAACTGGTTGGATCTGAAACGCAATCTGCGGAGACACTTCAAGGGACTCAATTCGGACTTTGAAGTATTGAAAGCAATAGCAGAGAGGCGGCAACGCTACAATGAAAAGTTTGACGACTTTCATATTGAGGTGATGCGCTTAGTCAACCAATTAGCGGTACCTATGCCGCACTATCAGGTTATTGACGCAATCAAAGATAACGTTAACGAATCAATAGGGAATCTTATATTTCCCACGCCGATTTTGTCGCTTGACCAGCTCCATGACGAGTGTAGAAGAGCCGAGCGGTTCATTCAAAAGCGGGAGGCAAAACTGGCGCGTAGACAGCTCAACACACAGAGACGGGTTGGTGAGTTAGATTACGAAGACGACCCATCAGACATTAGACCAGAAATAGCGGCTATGCAGAGAACCGCAGGTGAGGGTGGCAGGAGAGTTGATTTCGCTAATAGGCCCAGTAATTTCACATGCTGGAATTGTGACCAACCAGGCCATAGTTTTTTCGATTGTGAAGAGCCTAGGGTATTCTTTTGTTATAGATGTGGTTTCAAGGAATGCACAACGAAAATTTGCCCGAGGTGTAATCAACAGGGAAACTCGAGGGTGAACGATCCTACTTCGGGGTCAGGGAGACGTTCATAGATTCAGATGATCCCAAACAAAAGTATGGCACAGACTTCAAAAAAACAATCCCTAGCCGTTATATGAATCCACAGAGATACTGTTTTGCGATTATAAAGCGCAGTTCTCAAACGAAGTGCAAAATCAAAGCCATATCCCTCAACATGAAAAGTCGTTTGCTCAACGTCAAAAAGAGTATGAGGAGGCTAAGAAACGAATATTTTCAAGTTGCGAGATAGGGGTCCAAACAGAGCTTCCTAAAAGAATAAACCGAATTAGAGATCAATATAAGGAGAGAAAAGATAGGAAACGGAGAATCAGGAATTCAGTGGCGCCCTTCAGGACATTCGCCCCTATGCGTTGGTTTCAATTTGTGGAAAAGAGTTTTCGGGACTGCTGGACAGTGGGGCAAGCATTTCTTGTCTCGGCGCTGGTAGTCTCGACTTTTTGCAAAGTAACGCAATACCGTATTCAAAGTTTTCTGCCGAACTCAGCGTGGCAGATGGTAAGCACCAGCATATAGTAGGTAGACTGGTGACACAGGTGACGTACCAGGGCATGGTAAAAGACTTAGAACTCTTCATTTGTCCAACACTGACTCAGCAGTTGTACCTAGGGGTTGATTTTTGGAAGGCATTTGGGGTTGCACCAAATATAATTTCAGAGGTCCAAACGGTGATCGACCCCGAAAGCATGATTTCGAACAAAATGCATCATCTTACCAAAGAACAATTGATTGAGCTGGAACAAATTGCAAAAATCGGTCTCGGCAAGACAGAGCTGGAAGAACATTTCATAGACACGGGCGACGCTGTTCCAATCAAGCAGCGCCACTATCCGGTTTCACCTGCGATCCAGAAGTTGATGTTCGCAGAGGTCGATAGAATGCTCGAAATGGGGGTAATTGAAGAAAGTACCAGTCCTTGGAATTCTCCAGTAGTGCTCGTTAGGAAGCCAGGCAAAGTCCGGTTGTGCCTTGATTCACGAAAGGTCAACAGTGTGTCGAAAAAGGATGCCCACCCTTTACCGCACATAGAGGGCCTGATAAGTAGGTTGCAAGACACAAGGTACATAACAGGGTTAGATCTTAAGGATGCCTTCTGGCAGATACCGTTAGAGAGGTCTTCAAGAGAAAAGACGGCCTTCACAATCCCTGGGCGGCCATTGTATCAGTTCAAGGTTATGCCATTCGGACTTTGCAATGCCGCCCAGAGAATGTGTAGGCTCATGGACAAGGTTATACCTTCCTCCATGCGAGAAGATGTCTTTGTGTACCTTGACGACCTCCTAATTGTATCGCCAGATTTCAGTTCACACATGCGCCTACTTAGACGAGTATCCCAATGCATTCGTGAAGCAGGTTTATCCCTGAACATGAGCAAATGCAAATTCTGTCTAACAAAAATAAAGTATCTAGGTTTTCTGGTGGGAAATGGGTGTCTTCAAGTAGATTCGTCGAAAGTAGAAGCGATTACCAGTTTCCCACTACCAAAAACGCCAAAGCAGCTCCGCCGCTTTTTAGGAATGACGGGCTGGTATCGGCGCTTTATACCGACCTTCTCACGCATAGCTTCAGCATTAACTGACTGTCTGAAGTCTGGGAAAAAGTTTAGAGTTTCCGAAGAAGCAGAGATTGCATTCAACAAGCTAAAAAAATGTTTAGAGGATGCTCCAATCCTGTCCAATCCAGACTTTAGCAAACCGTTTTTCATACAGTGTGATGCCTCGACCACGGGCGTAGGAGGCGTACTCTTCCAAGTGGACTGTAACAGTGATGAACGGCCGATAGCATTCATGTCCCAGAAGCTGAATTCCGCACAAAGGAACTACAGCGTGACGGAACTTGAATACTTCGCGGCCGTTTTGAGTGTGAAAAAGTTTCGGGCCTATGTTGAAGGCCTCCCTTTTACCATAATCACCGACCACATGAGTCAGAAGTGGCTGATGAGCCAAAAGGACTTGTCGGGGAGGTTGGCGAGGTGGAGCTTGAAGTTACAGGCGTTCGACTTCAAAATCGAACACCGAAAGGGATCCCTAAACGTAGTCCCCGACACTTTATCACGAGCCCACGTGGATGAGGTACGCCTCGAAAGGGATGCAACTGCTTCAGGTATTGATTTAGGTTCCCCTGAGTTCTCCACGTCGCAGAATGAGGCAGTTAGAAAATACGTGGAATAAAACAAACAAAAATTGCCGGATCTCCGAATTTCGGAGGGGCGCAGTAGCGCAGTGGTTAGTGTGCTGGACTACTGTGCGAGGGATCCCAGGTTCGATCCCCGGAAAAACACAAATTACATCTTAAGGTTTTTTCTACTGCGCCACCTCTCGCGAACGTCTGACAAACATCCGAGAGTATGACTGTCCTGAAAAAGCTTCTCAATTAAGCCGTTCGGACTCGGCAGAAAATTGTAGGTCCCTTCCATTCGTTCCAAAAATAAAAACTCACACAAAACGAAATGTTGCGCCGCCTATTTATTTTATTTATTTATTAGAGTAGGGGACAAAGATGACGAAGAGAAGGTGTGGGTATTATGGGTGCCCGAAGGGCTAACAAAGGGGCTTTTAGAGACTGCACATGACCACCCCTTGGCCGCACACGGTGGCTACCATAAAACGTTGCATAGGTTAAAGCAACTGTACTTCTGGCCAAAAGTGGCTGTCCAAGTAGCCGAGTATGTTAGAAATTGCGAAGTATGCAGAAGTATAAAAGCACCTAATGTAACCCTGAGGCCCCCGATGGGAATGCAAAACACGACAGAGAGACCTTTTCAGAGAATATATACAGATTTCATTGGCCCGTATCCGCGCACTAAAAATGGAAACGTAGTCATATTTATAGTAGTCGATCATTTCTCGAAGTTTGTGTTCCTGCAACCACTTCGCAAAGCGTGTTCCGAGAAAATAGTGGAGTACTTAGAAAAACATATTTTTCACCTTTTCGGAACCCCCGAGTATGTCCATTCGGACAACGGGAAACAGTTTATATCCCACACTTTCAAACACCTCTTGGAACGCTATGGTGTTAAACATATACGGACTGCATTCTATTCACCCCAAGCAAATGCGTCAGAGCGAGTGAATAGATCAGTTATCTGTAAGATTCGGGCATACATCCAAGAGGACCAGAAGAATTGGGATCAATATTTGTCACATATAGCTTGTTCACTAAGAAGCGATATCCATCAATCCATCGGGGTACAACCTTACCAAGTGGTATTTGGGTACCCGATGGTCCAACATGCATCCACATTTGAAGTGTTGAGAAAGTTGAATAGCGTGCAAGACCCTTCGATAAAGGTATTACCACCCAGGACCAATTTGGAGCTGCTCCACAACCGAGTCAAGCAGAATATGAAAACTGCACACGATAAGGCGGAAAAGGTGTATAATACCAGGTCGCGACAAGTCGAGTTAAGGGAAGGTCAAGAGGTTTTTCGTCGCAACTTTCAGCAAAGTAGTACCGCTAAAGGCTTTAATGCCAAGCTGGCAAAAAAGTTTGTGAAGGGTAGAATTAGGAAAAAACTAGGGAGTAGCCTGTACGAAATAGAGGACGAAGCAGGGAAATACGTAGGGGTGTACCATGCGAAAGATTTACAGAATTGCTAGAATAGAACAAGAATGGACGTCCAAGCCCGACTAGCTGTAGCAGTGCCAAGGAGACAATGTTACGTGGGTGTGCCCCACTCCTCGGACGAAATAGACAAGACTTACCGGCGGAACAATTTACCCACACAAAAAAAAAAATAACAATTATATATAAAATAAATTTTACTATGCCACTGGATAAAGCTGCTCGTATCAAGCTCCCCCACAAACGAACTCAAAGCACCCGTTCTAAATTCAGCAGCAATGTTGCGGAAGCGGGCTTTGCTTACATTCGGGATACATGAGCGAGAACTTGCTTGTGGAGGTCGTGGATGCTGAGAGAGGTAATCTCCAGACAAAGGAAATCTTCCAAATCGCGGTTAAATACACTGGCAAGTCCCTATTAGTTGCGTCAAACAAAAAAATAAAATTTCGTGGATATCGGTGCGCATTCGCGACATTAGAAACTCCGAGAGAAATCGAAATTTTAACACAAAAACATAAAAATATACTAAACATAAAAATAATAGATACCTATAACTCAGTTAACAATCGGATACAGAAGGTTACCAGGGTAATAAACCGTGTGCAAGTGCATACCAGGGAAAATTCAAGTAAGTTAGAATATCACCACACTAACAGAATTACGTTGCAAAGAAAGGTACCTATATTCAAAATTGAATAATTGCAGTTCCAGAAGTGGCAATTGTGTTCAGGTTCCCAAGGCATAACGCCGCGGAAGACACCGCCACATCAAAGCTATCCGTTCGACAGCAAAGCGGTACTTTAAAAATCCACCGCAACCCACCAAACTAACAGTTTTGTAACCCAAAGCATATAACACGACCGTTGTAGACTTTTCGGCGAAGGAAAAAGTGACAGTTTCCCCCAAAATAGGCCACAACTACCCGGTCCATATACAACACATATAAGTGATTTTACACAACCCCAGGGGTGAGTACTACACCACTCGGATATACTAGCAAAAAATTAACAGGTACATTGAATTTCACAGAGGGTCGGGAAATATCAGCCCGACCATCAGATATATATATATAGTACATTACATATATATACTAAATAGTAACCTAAGGACATATTAGAAAGCACCACTAGAAAAAACCATCCAAAGCTTCGGATAAACAAAAAGAAAAACAAAAATCACCGATTACTTCCTAATAAACAAAAAAAAATCTTATTAAGTATCTCTTATCCATAAACATATTTAGATATAGATTGTAAGAAACATTTTGCCAAATAACTCATTGGATTCTCTCTATAGCAAACGTAATTGAAGTTTTATCGACGAGGAGAACGTGCAGCGCGCTGAACTCCCACTCCTGA
Source organism: Cheilosia scutellata (assembly GCA_955612985.1). NCBI lineage: Eukaryota > Metazoa > Arthropoda > Insecta > Diptera > Syrphidae > Cheilosia > Cheilosia scutellata. The sequence goes on from OY015313.1 coordinate 69,741,661, forward strand.
CGTCAGCAGTACAAAAAGGTACAATAAGTAAAATTGGTAAGTTCTTTTTTCTTAGTTATTACATATAGTTATTTGGCAACATTTTTCGGTTTTTTTTATTTGGTTCCTTCAGAACAACAAATTTCTAAATGTAAAGGAGTTTAAACAAAAAGAATTCAAGTTTAAATTGAAATGAAGTGTAAAATAAAAATAGGAAAGTGATCGATATACTGATCAGTTGCTAATTCGCGTTTGTTGGGAAGTTCAATGAGAGGGAGGGAGGAGCACAGGGGAAGTAGATGGGAGCGCTGACCAAATAGAAGTTGCCGTTGTCATAGGGGACTAGCAAAAATGAGAGATTATGCTAGTCGCAGGCTTGGCAAAGCAGCCAAACAGTAAAGGGGGGGGTAAGTAAGGATTGCACTTAACATCTAATGCACTCATAGGAATTCTCAGCTGTGGAGGGCCAGCCGATGAGCGAGCGAAAGCTGAGAGAAGAATAGCGAATTCGATTTCGAAAGTGGGCAGGACAGGATGGGAGACCAGCAAGAACCGCGGCCAAGACTGAGCTTTAGCCGAGCCTCCGCGTTCCAGTATCAGCTGTCTCTTCCGTCCTCTCACAAGAAGGAAATTGTTCCGCCTGATCAGATTGCCTTTATTTAGTTAGTGTCGCGTGATGATCGGCGGCGGACGTAGACGTTACACAACAATGCAGATCGCTTAGCCATCTGTGTGAGTAGATCAGCTGTCGTCGGTGGGTGGAGCTTTAACCCGAAAACATAGCATTTTTTTTGTATGCACTTTCGCTGTTTCGCTGTTGTCATCAAGTTTCCATGTTGTTGCGTTGTTGTTGTTGTTAACTACCAGTTGATGGAATTCATTTGCTCCTGAATTGCATAGGCGTTTGCCGTCGGCATTTTTACTCGATCGTAAGATGATAGAGTTAATTTGCATTTGCCGACGGGAGGTTCTATGCAAGTAGTGGTGGTGGCTTGCGATGATTAATGCTGCGATCGCGATGGTTTGTTGCACTGCAATACTATTAAAAAACAAGTAAAAGTGTTATCATCGGCCTGGCCTGCTTTGATACCCTCCACTGCATAAAAGTCATGTAAAATGTTTGCCATGCGAGATAGTATGTACTGTAATGTATTTATCTTTCGAATGCAACTCACAGTCACAGGTCAACGTCTGTTGTTTGGAAATCGTGTTATATGTTTGATTTTGTTCTGTTGAATTTGGTTGCAAGGTTTGATTTCAACAAATCGCTTGAAATAGGGAATGAAAAAATAGATATGGTCATTTTTTTTTCCTCTTGGTGCGATATCGGGGAGAGTACCTACCTACGATAACTACGGCGCCAAAAATTGATAACGGTATTTTGTAGAGGGGTTAAATACAAGCACTTTTTACTATGGGAGGCGGGGGTCTATCTTACTCCGTTTAGGCGGGAGGGGTAATTTAAAGGAAATGATACTTTAAATTGAAAAAAAATATATTGAAAAACAATGGCAACACTTATGATAAAAAAACTATACCATTTTAGAAAGCCCGGAATCTGTTCTTTCATATTATTTTTAAATCAAGTTATTCCTTTAAATAGTTTTTGAAAAAAACAATTTTAAACTTGAAATTTTAGGACAAAAATTGGGGTGAGTAAAATAATTTTGTAGAGGACTTAAATACAAACATTTTTTACATTATAATTAGCAACTCATCAGTATATCGATCACTTTCCTATTTTTATTTTATACTTCATTTCAATTTAAAGATGGGGGGGTCTATCTAGCTCCGGTTAGGCGGGAGGGGTAATTTAAAAAAAAATTATAAATAAAATTAAAATAAAATATTAAAAAACAATGGCAACACTTACAACAACGAACTATAGTATTTTTCAAAGCCAGTGGCCCCATTCCGCAAGAGTGAGTTTCATTGTGTGCACGAAATATTGTGTTCACTATCTTATTCCGAACCCGCAAGGGTGAATTTGTTTTGTGAGATGTTGTGTGTGCACACAACTAAATAAATTTGTTCACTCTATTTCAGAGCGTGCGTTTAAATGGCATGCAGCGTTCCCACTTTCACTACGATCGTAATGTTTCACAACGATTTTGCCTTAGTTCGACAAAATCATTACGTCACTACGAAAAATTTGGAAACACTACGATTTTCCGTTCGACCTCGTATCCATATATTTCTTGTATAAAATGCCTTCAGTGTAATAATATTGATTTCTAAAATGTTTTCCCTTGGAAAAGTTGTCTGAACGCATTCACAACAGGGCGATTAATTTAACTAATTCACTTTTCAGCGCAATAATGGTGGTTACAAGGGGTCGATTTCCGTTCTTTGACTGTGAAGTGATAAATAATTTAATTTAATTTGTAATTTTCGAGCTTTTCAATATAGAATACTTTTCATTGACCAAATCGGGGCTGTTCTCCAGATACTATTCGAATAAATATGTACATATTTTGGGTTTCTGAATCCCTTTGTCCGCGCTTATTTTGCATTTCCATTGCAAGTCATAGAGCCTTGTCTATGTTTTCCACACTTCTTCACAAATGAAACGGCTGTGATAAAATCGAATTAAGCGCGAACTTGTGAGAACTCTTTTCACTTCACAGTATCATAGAACGAGAATCGACCCCCAATTAAGTCGTACTTGGCTTAAAACTAAAACATTATGGAGATTGCAATAATTTTTCATATTTCACTACGATTTAGCTCGAAACACTACGTTTTCATCATCTCGACACTACGCTTTCGTAAATTTGAAGTGGGAACGCTGATGGCATGACTGTGAGCACACCGCAAAAGTAACAACGGAGCAGTGTTGCCAGCACGGGCTATTTATCGCCAATTAGGCTACTCGGATTTTTCACTCGCTCCATGAAATTTCGATTTGGGATTTATCCAAATTTGGGCTATTTCATTTTTAAATTGGGCTATTTTTAGGCTCCTTAGAAATTTATTGAAAAAAGTCATGCATCATGAAAAAATATAATGATTTTTTTCATTGCGAACTCGTAGAACCGAAACTTTTTAAAAATGTAATTGTGAATGAGTCAACTCCAGTTTCGATATTATTTTAACCACACGCACTCACTTCTGAGTAGTAAAATCAGCTCACAAGACTTATGCATGAATATGAAAACTCATTATTTGCCCATGTATATGTTCCCTTCCAGCAAAATGTTTTTTTTTTGTACAACATGTACAACATTGTAGATTTATTTAATGTTAACATTTATGCAAATTTGACTTCAGAAACAACCGAAGAATCATACTCCACAAAGGAAGAATTTTCGGAGGAAACTTGCGATTTTTAATTGAGTTTTTTGCGTTTATTAACTGATTACTTTCACCAAATGTTATTCTTATATATTTTTAAATTATTTTTCTTTTAATATCTTTTCTTTTGAATACCTACAGTTTTATTATTTATTATTTTTAGTCTGTTCTACTCTTTTTTTAAAACGTTAGGTTGTTGTTGTTTCTATGTTTCTAATCAAACCTTAATGCGCAATTGTCACGAAGAGGCTGATATTTTAATTGTTTTATTTTTTGTATTTTTATTGGAATTATTTTTTGTTTTGTTAACATAACACATAAATATATATTTTTTGTTTTTATTACTTTAATTTCCAATTACGAGTTCGTATATAGATGGAATGAAGAAGCTAATAGTTATTTTTTGTTAATTTTGAATTCAATCAATTTAATCAAAATAAATGTGCGTAAACAATTAAACAAATAGGTGCGCATTTTTATTCCTCATATTCGTGTTGGGCTATTTTTGGCTACAAGATTTTTAAAGGTGGGCTCCATACCCCTTAGAAAAGCTGGCAACACTGCAACGGAGAATGGACGAACCATGATGGAATAAGTATAAGGTGGTCTCGTCGGCTGCCGACTCGTTCGTTTTTTGGTCCCTTAATGCTTCGTTAACGTACACTTACTACGCTGAATAAAGAGAAAAACGTGTCGTTAAGGGACTACTTTTGGTTCGTCCCATGATGGAATAAGTATAAGGTGGTCTCGTCGGCTGCCGACTCGTTCGTTTTTTGGTCCCTTAATGCTTCGTTAACGTACACTTACTACGCTGAATAAAAAGAAAAACGTGTCGTTAAGGGACTACTTTTTTGCCGACGAGACCACCTACACTACACCTTATACTTATTCCATCATGGGACGAACAAAATATGAGAGCGGCAGAGCGAGCAATATAAAAAAGCAAGAATCGAAGGAAAACCCACGTAAAACTAAATTCAGCGCTCTCAGCTGAAGAAAGAGCATTCGTTCAGCGCCTAAAAACTCACAGTATCTTGCGGAATCGCGTGAATTGGAAATTGTGTAAACGAGTCGTGACGTGACGGTGAGTTTTGCTAACTGTGCGCACGGGCGAAATATGCACGCTTGCGGAATTGGGCCCCAGGAATCCGTTACAAATTGTCTAAAATGCAAATCAGAAAAATGTTGTCTACCAATGTGAAACTTCAGGCCAGAGACTGTATCTGAAGAATGTTGTTGACATTGGGTAAACTTATATAATTTAAAGAAAGTTAGCATATACTCAGCCTTGCACCCATCCCAAAATCCAACAGTGACCCCAAGCAGGGGGGTTGCAGGGGGGCAGCATGCCCCCCCATACGCATTTCAAGGCGCAAGGGTAGCAATTTGTACTCTAAGCGGAGCGACATATAAAAGTAATTTTCAATTTTCTCAAAAATTAGAGGACATAAATCCATCTGGTTTTGAGTGTTCGATTAAGAATTAATTTAGGCAGTAAAAACTACAAAAAAATTAAGTATATATTTTCTCAATATTGAACAAAATCAACATTAAACATTTTTTTTAATTTTTTTTCCTTAAATTTCAAGTTTGAAAGTATTTTTTTCAAAAACTATTAACAGCTATAACTTGATTTAAAAATAATATCAAAGAACAGATTCCTGGCTTCCAAAAATCCTAAAGTCCTTTATTGTAAGTGTTGCCATTGTTTCTCAAAATTTTTTTTTTTTTTTTTTTTCATTTTAAGTATTATTTTTTTTAAATGCCCCTCCCGCCTAAACGAAGCCAGATAGACCCCCCTTCCCTTAGTAAAAAATGCTTGTATTTAACCCCTCTACAAAATACCGTTATCAATTTTAGGCGCCGTAGTTATCGTAATCGTGCCGCGATATCTATGTAACTCTATTATCTATGCTGATAGTTAAAAAAAACCCCAAATGAGAGCAAAAAAAAAAATGTTCCAAATTAACCCAGGACCCCATTTTCATAAAAGTAATTTTTTTTTTTACAAAATTCATGCACTACACAAAGAGTTCTGGAGTTCCCTAAACAAGATTTTTTTTCGGAAAAAAAACAAAAAAAGTTATAGAACGGTGAAAATTTTTAAAAATTGCGAAATTTTTTTTCGGAGTTCCGAAGAGTTCTGATTAGAGTTCCGGAAAGTACTTTTGAATCTCAACAAAAAATCCTTATAAAATAATCTTCTAAACCCAAACACAAAAAAGTTAGACAACATTAAACATTTCAAAATGTTGTTCCAGTGAGTTCTCATGAGTTCTGGTTACAGTTCCGAAAAGTGTTCCAAAAACTCTACAATACTCTCATAAACCAAAATCGTCTACATCCAAATCCAAAAAATTTAGAAGCAAAAGTTGCAAAATTTAACCAAAAAAAATTATTTTTTTTTCGTAGTTCCGAAGAGTTTTGATTAGAGTCCTGTAAAGTGCTCAAGAAACTCAACAAAAACCCTTATAAAATAATCTTCTAAACCCAAACACAAAAAAGTTAGAGCCAATTGAAAAAATGCAAATTATTTTCCGCTAGAATTAACATTTAAAGGTTTTGAAACCACAGTTCGCATTACAACTCTTTTGTGTTTTAGTAAAACTTAGAAAAAAAAAACCATTACCCCGATCGAATTTTTTGGCTTCGAATAATCACAAAATAATTCCCTATGCATAAAGCTTTCTTACTACTAATCAAATAATTTGTCGCTCTTCTCTAAAATTGTCAAAAAGTGAAGAGTTTATAACGAGATACTTCATAAAGCTTCCAAAAACCCAAACATTGCAAAAGTAGTGTGAGAAGTTATCATAAACAATAGCAATTAAGGAGCCAAATTATTTTTATTGCTAGCTACTAGTCCCAATACCGAACTCTAACTTTTTTGTGTTTGGGTTTAGAAGATTATTTTATAAGGGTTTTTGTTGAGTTTCTTGAGAACTCTAATCAGAACTCTTCGGAACTCCGAAAAATTTTTTTTTTTGTTCAATTTTGCAACTTTTGTTTCTAACTTTTTTGGATTTGGATTTAGACGATTTTGTTTTATGAGAGTATTATAGAGTTTTTTATTTGAAATAATCCAGGATCCAATCGCCTTTGGAAATACAAAAAAAGCGATCCGCCGCGCATTTGGGAATAAGCCCCCAGTGCTGCTTACAACTTGGGAGCTTCCCGGAAAGTGCGTATCGAGTATCGAGTAGCACTGTTGGATTTGTTGAGGGAATTTTCCTGAGCCGTGATGCTTCAGAGGATACTTCTATTTTACAAAAGAAGATCCTCCAAGATATTCGTTTTGATTTTCTTAAGAAGGTAAATTAACTTCTGGGTATTTATATTTTAAGTGGGAAGATTCCACGCCCCTTAAATGGAATTTTTACGATGCAGGTCCTACCGCTCTACCAAATTTCAACATTCTACGGCAATCGGAGGTGGCCCAAATAAATATGAACCGATTTTTAAAAGTGGGTGTATATCACGCCTCCTCAATGGAGGATATGAAATATTTGATTTTTTTCCTTTCTGTACAAGGCAAGTCCTACCATTCCACCGAATTTCAACATGCTACGGCAATGGGAAGTGGCGCAAATAAATAATAACCAATTTTCAAAAGTGGGCGTTTACCATGCCCCCTAATTGGTTCCGAAGGTAGAGGGGGGGGGGTCAAAAACAATCTGAGTTTGTTCTGGTATAAATTGTAAATTCTCGCGAAAACCGTTAGTCTTACGAAAAAAATTAAATAATCTTTTTTGTAGGCAATTTCTTAAACTACAAATTCGATGTACACTATTTTTCGATAAAAGTATTTGTTAACGAGATATTCACGAAAAACTGTTTTTCATGACCTTTGACCCTGCGTAACATTTTTTGCGGCACATGTATCGCTGGGAACTTCTGGGATATTGTTTAGAATCACAAAAGGAAGGTTTATGCAAAAATCCAGCTTTCCCCTAATTTTTCCGAAGTGAATGTCTTTATTCCCCGTATTATTATTAATTTTTTTGCAAGTTCATACGACCAGCTGATGTATTATCTCCCTCCACAACGCGACTGACTATGTTTTTTCAATACTACATGACATCAATGATTTATTTAAAAAAAAAAATCAGTCGGCATAAAATAAGCTTAAACATTTTTTTTTCGACAAGTTCCCATAACCGCACCCAACACTACTAAAACTGACATTCGGTTTGGTCATTTTCTACATAGTATCTGTTAAGTCCATTAAGCCGGCATGCGATGAGTAGGTCAAAAAGACCCCTGCCTCCCGCAGCACTATTCTTTTTGACTCATTCATTTAAGTTGACTCATGCCTATAACATATTACTGAAGTGCAGAGTACCAGAATGATTTTGTACATTATTTTTTGTAAAGTTGCAGAGAAATGACACGGGTTTTATTTACAAAACAAAGCAAACAAAAAAGCAGCAAATACATAGTAGATATTATTTTTAAAGGACCTAAAAAGACTCAAAATCTCCAATTGCTTGCAAGTGGATAACATTTCATTTTAAATACCTATCTGCAGAAAAAAATGCATTATTGTTCGGAATTGGGGACATGCATCCGCTACGAGTTCAAAGCTCACTCGAAGCATTCATAAAGCAACACAGAACAGCATACTGACACTATTCCAAGGCATCCATAAACAAAAAAAATCAATAACACGTTTTATGGTGGAATGCTATTTTGTGTTGAATGGCAAAATTCAGCAACATCCTGTCCTATGGAAATGAAACTCTCCCCTGAGGGGATGAAAATTGATGGGCTTTGAACTTCTTTTTTTATTAATTTCAGTTGGCGTTGCAGTTGTAGATACACTCCATTGGGACAATCTGCATACAAAAATTCGAGCAATGGACTATGGCTATTGAAATGCAATAATATTTTTAGGGCAAAGAATTATTTACATTATAGCATTTCTGATGATAAACTTTGTTTAATTAGTACAGAGTTGTTAAGAAGAATTTTTGATTTAAAATAGGAACTTATAAATGAAAGTTTTAAGTTTTAACAAGGGTACTTCTCTGAAGAGAGGTAACGGGCGTAACGACCCCGCGGACCCTAGTCGCAAAAATCCAGAAGCGTCTGACCCATATTGGGCGGCTCCCTGGTCAGCGTCTGTTCTCTATGTTAGAGGAGCGGCTGTGAAAAAAAAGCAACAAAAAAAAGGTTTAAACTTTTCACAAAAGTTACAAAAAGCGAACATGCAATGAACAAAACGAAAGATATTATAACCCCAGGTGGTATGCCAGTTACTCTGGTAAATCCACCCTCTTCGGAGGTCGGTTCCATGGATACTGGGGGGGACCATTTATTGCTACGCAACGACCCTTTTGGGAGAAGTAGAAGGGTGGAGAGAACACCCCCGTCTAAAAAAGAAGAATCAAATGAAACATTGAAGGCTAAATATTTAAAAGCCTGTGATGAAAGAGATGGGATTAAGCAACTCAATGAGACGCTGCTTAAGGAAATAAATAATCTTAAGCAAGAGTTGCAATCGTTGAAAGAAGAGATCAACAACCAAAAAACAGCGAATGTCCAACCTGCCGAGTTCTCAACAGACGAAGAAGAACTGAAACGAGAGACAGACGGACATCGTCACAAGGGGAATAAAAATAAAAAGCGCAAAATGAGTGCATCCCCAAAAGTCTCACCTACAAAAGAAAGCTGCACAGGCACTGTGTATGCTTCAAACAAAGAAAACAAACAACAAAATCCAACCAAGCCCCCACCAATTATTGCGCTGCAAATAAATAAGTATGAAAGCTTGGAGGAAAACAAAATTAAAGCCAGTACAGCACTTATTAACCACAACGACATCAAAATCAATGTGGTTGAAGAAGAGGGATATAGAAACCTCACTAAAATACTTAACCAAAATAAAGTGCGATGGTATTCTTATGAAAATAAGCAAACCAGACCAATTAAGGTTGTAGTGAAAAAATCTGCATTACTCATGCTCACCCGAAAGCATAAAAAAGGAGTTAAAAGACAGAGGCTTTAAGATATTGGAAGTTGTGAATATGCTTAAATTTAAAAGCAAACTGCCGCTTCCAAATTTTATACGTTTTGAGCATGACGAAGATATGAAAAAAATATACGACATTAAAACGATACTTGGTATGCGAGTTGAGATTCATACTCTGCGTAAATCAAAACTTGTACCCCAATGCAAAAATTGTCAAAGATATGGGCATACACATAAATACTGCAGCTCAAATCCAAGATGTGTAAAATATGCAGGAAGCCACCATACTAAAGACTGTAGTAAGAAAGGAGAAGAACATCCTAAATGTGCAAACTGCAATGAAAACCATCCTGCTAGCTACAGAGGTTGTTTAGTTGCAAAGGATATCCAACTTGCAAGGGACAAAAAACAAAAGAAACCACAAAGAAGCTCAAATAAAGAAGCGCTAAAAGTCAAAAAGGACTTACAAAAGAGCCCACATAAAGAAACGTCTAAAAAAACAAGTGCTAAACAAAAAGGACACGAAACAAAAGACAGCGGGTCCAAAACTGACATATGCTCAGGCAGCATCAATAAATACTCAAATACCAGCAGACAAAGCGGTAAAACGAAAAGTAGAATCAAACACTGGAATGGAAAACTTCATGAAACAAATCCTAACCAGGATTGATTTTATGGAAAAATCCAACAAAATGATTTTAGATAGAATATCGTTGCTAGAGAAACAGAACAGCAACAAAAGAGCTGTACCGAAAAGACATATATGATGAATAAAATAAAAATTCTTGAATGAATTTTTGAATGCTTACGGTATCGAGAGTCGAAAGGACGAGATTCAAGTGACTCTTGACATAAACCAGATAGATATATAATGTCTGATTTCAGAGACGCACTTTAAATTAAAAACTGACTTTAAACTGCAAGGATATGAATTATATCACTCCCCACATCCTCATAACTGTGCAAAAGGAGGGGCTGCAGTGTTAATAAAGAATACAATTAAACACAATATAGAAGCAAAATTTCAATCATGTGCAATCCAAGGAATATCCATAAATATAGAAACAGACAATGGGCATATATCTGTTGCATCAGTATATTGTTCTCCTAGCTATGTATATAATAAAGAAAAATTATTTTAAAAGTCTTTTCCGCATATTTCACAATAGATTAATCGCAGGAGGAGATTTTATCGCCAAGAATAAATATTGGGGATCTAGATTAACAAATACTAGAGGCAAAGAATTATATGAAGCATCTAAAGAAGATGGCGGCAAATATCACTCAACGGGAAACCTTCCTATTGGCCAACAGATAAGAATAAAACCCCAGATCTTGTCGACTTCTTTATATCCAAAAATATACCTTCGAATAAAATAAGTTTAGAAGAAGGGCCAGATCTTCAATCAGATCATTCCTCTATACTTCTTACACTTGGCGATAAAATAATAATAAAAGAACATAGCCCAAAACTAGTTAATAGGCTGACTGACTGGAACTATTTCAGACAGAAGTTGGAAGAAAGTATTCAACTATCAACAGCTATTCAAACAGAAGATCAACTAGAAAAAGCAGTCCAAATATTAACACTCAGTATACAAAAAGCTGCGTGGGCTGCAACTCCCAAAACAACAAAAAACATCAAACAAAACTTTTATCCTCGCGAAATATGTGAAATTATTACAGAAAAGAGGAAAGCTAGAAAACGCTGGCAACAGACAAGGGCGCCACGCGACAAGACTACACTGAACAACTTAAATAACAAGCTTAGAAAATCTATTAGAGAATTCAATAACGAATCTTTAAAAACTTATCTCACCAGCCTTACAAATGATGCTAGTACTGACTACTCGCTCCGGAAGGCAACAAAGAGGATGAACAGACCAATAGCTCATATTCCCCCAGTAAAAACTAGAGAAGGTAACTGGGCGAAAAGCAACCAAGAAAAGGCAAACACTTTTGCGGAGTATCTTGAAGACGTATTTAAACCTTATGAAGATAAAGGTTATCAAGAACTCGAATTAAGGTGCGAAGAAGATAAACCTATTCGGTCGGTAACAGCTAAAGAACTTGCCAAAGAAATTAACGAAGGCATAAATATAAAAAAGGCCCCAGGGTACAGTGGCGTGGCGTGAATAATTTTAAATGGTAAGTCGAAGTCGAAAACACAATTATTTTTTCGTAAATTTTACTTAAATTACTAAGTAAGCTTATTGGTCTATAGCTTTCAGGATTTTCGGTCGGCTTTCCAACTTTAAGTATGGGTATAATCTTAGCTGATCTCCATACATCGGGGAAATACTGCATTTTTAGACATGAGTTTATTAAAAAAGTTAAAAACCTTATTCCAATTTTAGGGAACTGGATAATGTATACATTTTTTATGTCATCAAGTCCGTCTGTTTTTTTTACTTTAAGAGTACTTATTACAAACTCAATGTCTTCCTCCGAAATAAATGCATTTTGTGTTGTTTCATTGACACTAGACGTGTTAAAGGCATGAACTGCATCGTTTACCTGTATAATTGTATTTTGATCTCCTAAATTTTGAGTTACATTGTGGTTTTTTGCAAAATTTAAAGCAAGTATCTTAGCTTTATCTAGATCACCATAAGCAATGCTTTCCGAAGTTTGTAACGCAGGAATGCGTCTGTTTTTATTTTTTATAACTTTAGCAATATTCCAAAACGGTTTGAAATTTTTGTCTAAGCTTTTTAATTTGTTGTTCCAGTCGTAATTGCGTTGTTGCTGAATTTGAAGAGCAATCAGCTTATTGAGATGTTGAACACTATCTCTAAATATTGGCTGACGATACCTTTGCCAATTCCTTCTATTAGTATTTCTTACCTTAATAAGTTCAAGAACATATTGGGAAAGTTTAGGACAAAAACTCTTCTTAGCAATTTTTGGGACAGCGCTATCGGCCGAAAAAAATATGGTTAGAAAAACTCTCCAATATCGAGTCACAATCTTCGTTTGTAGCTATATTTTCAAGGTTCATGGGAATATTTTGGAGTTTTCTCTTAACTTGAGATCTGTACAATGGCCAGTTTGTATTTTGCAGCTCAAGGAAATATTCAGTCTTTCGCTCTGCTGTACTTAAAAGCTGACAAAAAACAGGATTGTGATCCGAGCTAAGCGCATTAACGGAAACCGGTTGAGACATAATACTAGGGACATTCGTAAGAAACAAATCAATAACAGAGGGACAACCACTAGAGCAGCCGGCTGGGAAGTAAGTCGGGCTTGGGGGATAAAAAAATAATAAATAAATAGGCGGCGCAACAGGCGGTAGACACCCAAGGCCTAGCTTCTCGCAACCATTCGTTTTGTGTGAGTTTCTTTTTTTGGAACGAATGGAAGGGACCTACAATTTTATGCCGAGTCCGAACGGCTGAATTGAGAAGCTTTTTCAGGACAGTCATACTCTCGGATGTTTGTCAGACGTTCGCGAGAGGTGGCGCAGTAGAAAAAACCTTAAGATGTAATTTGTGTTTTTCCGGGGATCGAACCTGGGATCCCTCGCACAGTAGTCCAGCACACTAACCACTGCGCTACTGCGCCCACATTTGATTTGATGAAATGCGAAATAATTAAAAAGCAAGACAACAAATTGCGAAATGATTATGGCGAAATGATAAATTGCCAGAAATATTCCGCGAGTTGACCCTTACCCCTCTTCTAAATGCCAAAACTTGGTTATTGCTTTCGTAAGAGCGGCGTCCGAACGACTACTAACCATGATTGAAAATGCGTAGGCGGTGTCTGGGGCCGCCACTTTTCCGAACAATACCCATCCTAGAGTTGACTGTTACGCAATAGGAGAGTCTTTAGGTCCGCGAACTAACCCTTCAAGAAGAAAACTTCCTATCTGGTCACATACTAATAGAATATCAACTGCTGCGGGCACGTTGAAGTTGGGGTCGGCCAAATTTAGACCATGTGTTGCCATGATCCTTTCTGAATGCGAGATGGTGGGAGAGCGTTTGTTAGCTTCGGCAATATGTTCGCCTGAATGGTTTCAGCAAAACTGTCATCTATCAAAGATAACGCGAGTTCGACAGTTCCTCTAGAGCGACCAGCGGTAACGGCACATATACCTTCGATTGTTGTCGTAGAAGGCATAATACGGAGCTGCAGTCGTTCAACGCATGCTTTAGCGATAAAGGTGAGATGCGATGCGATGCGATGCGTTGTCAAACAATATTCTCACTGGTTGAAACCGACCGGAACTGTCCCTGACTTTGGCAAGAGCGATGCCTAAGAGGATTTGCTGATCGGTGTTGACCACATTAGCCGATGAAACACTTGCGACCGGTTGCGGAGGCTCTTCCTGGTGAAGCAGCGTATGATGATGAGCCTGACATGACCTGCAAGTATTTGTACTGCGACACGCATTTTCTCGGTGGACATTTGACAGACAATTTTTACACAAGGATTTTTCTTGTGCGGCGATAATTCTGCGAGAAGCTGGCAAAGCTCTGAATTGCTCGCAACCGAAAATCCTGTGTTTTTCACCGCAAGAATAGCACCCAGAATTTTTCTTTTGGCATGTGAAAGCTGTTGTAGACTTCTGGTCTTGGAACCATGCTGTGGATCGACGGGGTTGTGTGAATTGACAGCATCCAATGAGTGACACCTGGTTTCGAGAAAATCGCCCAGCTCTGTGAAGGTGGCTACTTTGTCGTCTTTTTGCGAAAGCTACCATTGGCGATGGCTTTCTGGTCCAGCTTGCTCACAGTAAGATGCACAAGCCAGTCATCCCAGTTGGTAACTGGTCTACCCAGCGACTTCAACGATCTATAATTTTCCTGGATGTTGTCAAGTAAAGATCTGATACCTGTGGATGACTCCGAAGAAAGCTTTGATAGTGAAAAGAGAGTTCTGAAATGAGCATCAACTATGATGCGCTCTACATTGTACCTTTTAGACAGTAATTCCCATGCTTCGTTGTAGTTGCTATCTGTTATCTTGAAGGATTTGATGACATTTAGCGCATTCCCTTGCAGACTACATCGAAGGTAATGCAGCTTTTGCGAACCAGTTAGCGATGCTTCATTATGAATGAGAGACGAAAATTCGTCGTAAAACTGCTTCCACTCGAATGGTACTCCAGAGAAATGTGGCAGATCCATTCGCGGCAGCTTGGCGTCCACGTGCTGGCTGGATCTTTGGAGACCAATGTTGTTGGAGTTAGCCTTTATCTTGAGCTCTGCTCTTGCGAAGTTGGAGAATGCGATCCGGTACCACTCATCGCCCTGTTCACGTTGAGCCTCCTCTGTTGGCAACGCAGTCTCGCCACACGCGTCTTGGACTTCACACTGTGCCTTGCTGAATTGCTCCCAATGGTAGGTCAAAAGTTTCAGGAAGGATCCAATGTCCGCTTCGTCGTAACATTCTGCTTTCTTGCTTCAGATCATGAGACGCTTGAGCGCGTTTCTCAGAACATCTCGTCTCGGTGGTAGACATTTCGCGGTGAACAAAAGCAATGCGTGAGAATGAAAGTGGAATTAGAATATACGCGCTGTTTTTTATATTATCCGGCTCGAAGGACCAGAAATGTTGCGTATCGGACTAATAAAAGGCGTACTTGGTTTTTATAATTTATTTAACGAATAACAAACACTAAAGTAGATTTAATTTACAAAAGAAAGTCGACTTGCTAGTTCGAGCGCGAATGAATATGAATTTTAATTAAAATTAGCCCGTAGGGAAAAAAAGACAGATTTTTCATATCTGTCCAAATGTAGGGATTTTTTTTTTAAGGTTGCATCTTTTTCATAAAATGCATTACGCATTCATTTTAATTTGTCTACAAACGCCCTCCTAAGTCCCAACGCGATTTCAATTCCATTTGGAACTAAACAGAATGTTGAACAATATAAACAATGCCTTCTGGAATTTATGGTATGCGAAACAGTTCATATGAGAGAAAGAGTGAGAGATAATGGATTTGAGAAAACATTCTAAGGCCAATTTCGTCGTTTCTTTTCAGTTTCGTTCGTCGTTGGTATTTTTTTTTATATACATAATAGAGAATAACGAACAACTCTCTAAAAATGAATTACCGCACGAATTCTGTGGCGCATCGATAGCTCGCGACGGCTTCTCTAGATTGACTGACGATCCGAGCTCTCACAGATTTCCACTCAATATTCTTGTGAAAGAGAGTGAGTTGCACTCACCACTCCACATGCAAATGCAACCATTCATGCAATTAGTCATAATATCATATGGACATAAAGAGAGGCGTAAAACACAGTCGGGTGCTGCCGAATTATATTATGTGCTATAACACGGCCATCCTGCAGAATTCATCGCTCTCGATGAAACAAAAGACTCCTTCTCCCTTTCCTTCCTTGGAAATTCAAGGATCAATACCGGGATCAAAAACAAAAACCAATTCGATCCAATACAATCACAGAGTAAAAACCAACATACAAAAATTACTTTGCGACAGCTTCCTCCGCAACGATCCTACAGCTTTAGACATGTCCGCAGACAATCCCGCTTTCATCTGACACCGCAAATTTTCTGAGCAACAGCAACACTCCTGAATTCAAAATTCCCAACTACGCCGGAACCAGTTCAGAACCAACACCAAGCCTGACTAAGAACAAACAAATTTCTCTCATTAGACAGGTCCATAGCTCAGAGGCAATCTTAAGCTTGTCTATGACCAAACAAATTTCTAACTGCGAACAGGTTCATAGCTCAGAGGCAATCTTAAGCTTGTCTATAACCAAAGAAATTCCTAAACCAGAACAGGTCCATAGCTCAGAGGCAATCTTAAGCTTGTCTATGACCAAACAGATTTCTAACAGGTTCATAGCTCAGAGGCAATCTTAAGCTTGTCTATAACCAAAGAAATTCCTAAACCAGAACAGGTCCATAGCTCAGAGGCAATCTTAAGCTTGTCTATGACCAAACAGATTTCTAACAGCTTCATAGCTCAGAGGCAATCTTAAGCTTGTCTATAACCAAAGAAATTCCTAAACTAGAAGAGGTCCATAGCTCAGAGGCAATCTTAAGCTTGTCTATGACCAAACAGATTTCTAACAGGTTCATAGCTCAGAGGCAATCTTAAGCTTGTCTATAACCAAAGAAATTCCTAAACTAGAAGAGGTCCATAGCTCAGAGGCAATCTTAAGCTTGTCTATGACCAAACAAATTTCTAACATGGATTCCGCAAGCTCCGCAGCATCACGTCAGCCTTAAATACCATCACCAGTCAAATCAGCAATGGGTTAAACCAACCAAGACCTTGTCACAGGAACATAGCAGTGGCCCTAGACCTGTCCAAACCCTTTGACACAGTGAGACATGCTTTTCTTCCCCAGGACATCCTTGAGTCAACCCTGCCAAATTCCATCAAGCGCTGGTCACAAACTACCTGAGCGGCAGTCAGCCATACCTAGAATTTCGGAATTCTAACTCAAAACACAGGAAAAGCCAACACCCAAAGCCCCAAGGCGCAGTATTGTTCCCTCTTCTCTTCAATTACTACATCGCAAAGCTACCATCACCTCCGGAAGGTATACACTTAATCTCATATGCAGACGATTGCACAATCCTAGAATCAGGCACTAACATACAAGACCTTTGCACATCCATTAACGCAAACCTAGGAATAGAAGAAGCATTCGTCAACGATCGCAGTCTAAAACTCTCGTCATAAAAATCCACTGCAACCCTGTTCACATCCTGAGCGAAAGAAGTAAGACTCAAACTAGAGATATCAATAGCAGGGCGACGCATACCCAAAATCGCGCTCCACAAACTCCTGGAAGTCATCTTCGACAATATGCTCAGCCTCTCGACAACAACATCATCAAGTCACCTATCGGGAGTTCATGGGGAAAAGACAAAGAAACGCTCCTTACCACGTACAAAGCGATCGGTCGATCCATGCTCAAACGCTGCATCCATCTGCACCGCAATCAAGCGACACCAACTGAAAGCATGCTCAAACAAGCCATAACACAAGCACCCGAACCATCACAGAATGCTATCCTCATGGCATACGGAGACCATTTACACAAAACAATGATGCTCCAGATAAAAACACGTAACAACATGTTTTCACAACAACCTCCACTAGCCTGTCATCCAACAGAACACTCCAACCACAATCTCATCTCGGTCCCCAAGCCACCTCGCAATACACGAAGATGCATCACAGACCTCCAAGAAGGACATCAACTACCCCAGACAACAACCCAACTTCAACACAGAAGGCATAAAGCACATCAATCAGATCAGATCAGAACAACTCTAGCCCAACTCCGCTTGGGCTGGTGCCACATGCACATATTAAAGAGCTACACATTTAGCCTAGATCACAACACTGAAAACAGATGCTTCGACTTCAATGAAGGCCCACACGACGTACAAGACGAATGACGAGTGAAGCCGCTACAACAACAATATTCCACCTTTGTCATTCACAAACGGTAAAACAGAATGAAATAGAAGATAGCATCAACCATTTCACTTGACCAAAATGCAACAAGAGAAAACATACCCTCTTTAATAAAACCGCCACTGTGCACCCTGGGCAGCCAATACCCATTCTACTCCAGTACCAAACTTAAGTCAGTACATAGTTGTAAACATAGGCGCATCACTGGCCATATCCTCTGCTCCTGTAGTTTTGCATCTTATATTTTTTTTTTTTTTCAAACCACACTTACCCTTTAACGCTTAATATAACCTGTACTGTATCGCAATGCACTGCAACTGCAGACACAAACAAGATTAAACAAGCACACCTGCACACACACAACGAAAATCTGCATCAGACTACACAAAAAAAAAAACCACAGGCACAGCCAAAAGCACAACGGCAAGAACTTGCAACTCCGCCATCATTAGTTATTATCACTAAACGTCTGGCGACACAGCTGACAGTCACATCCCACTCCAAGGACATTTCACAAGGAAAACAAAAACACGATCCAATTTAACAGTCACATCGCAATCGCAGTGCGCAAAACGCAACCCGCTCGAGACACACATCGGTATTTTGGAAACAGATTTCCGCGCAAACACACACTCGCGCACACGAATTTCTAGAGCCGGACAGATGTACGACATAAACAACACTTATTCGCATATTCTTAAATCGTAAGAATTTCTGCAACACAACTTTTTTTTTTAACTTTCCCGTTTTTCTTCTTTTTTTTTTTTTTTTTCTCAACAATATTAATTTTTTCAAATAGCACACGGGCTATCCCACTTCTGATAATAGAGAATAACGAACAACTCTCTAAAAATGAATTACCGCACGAATTCTGTGGCGCATCGATAGCTCGCGACGGCTTCTCTAGATTGACTGACGATCCGAGCTCTCACAGATTTCCACTCAATATTCTTGTGAAAGAGAGTGAGTTGCACTCACCACTCCACATGCAAATGCAACCATTCATGCAATTAGTCATAATCAGTGATGCCAACTGAGGCATAATTATGCCTTTTAGGCATAATTCCGATGCTTGAGGCATGGAGGAATAATTTTGAGAAAAAAGGCATAATTTTTTATAAAGTCTTTTTATAATCAATCCATAAAAATAAATTTTGAATTTAGTAAATCTGGTACTTTGATCAAAGTCGCTTCTCTAATTTTCATTTACCACTGTGCGTCATGCTTATTTTCCAATTCCCTACCAGACTTACTCACTAAACCCAAACGTATGCAAATGCATTAGGTCGTCCGCACATTGGATACGAATTTGTAACGTACGTAAACGTATGAATACTGGTCATACGAATTGAATGTGAACACTGAATACGATTTTTTCCTTAAAAAGGCAGTGTCCCGGTAGCTTCAATTTTGGGCCTGATGAATAATCTGTATATTGAAGATAATTTTCTTCTAACTCGGAGATTGCGGCGGCGTCGTCACTATCGTGGAACCGAATATTTAAAAAGAGATTAATTCAGTGAACTTCATCATAATTATGGAAGACTTACTATATAATCCAACAAGAATATCGCTATCTACATTGATAGTCAGGCTGCGCTAAAGGCGCTAGAGTCCTTCATCATCCAATCTGAACTAGTCAGGAGCTGCCGCACAATGCTCAGAGCACTATGCGCGCAGAACCAGGTCAGATTGTGTTGGGTACCCGGACACTGAGATATTGAGGGTAACGAACGGGCTGATGTTCTGGTCAAAACCGGAGCAGAGCTTCCACCTAATGAAACAATTGAGGGCATAAAACCACCAATAGCCGTGGCCAAGAGAATTATTCTCGATAATATTAAAAATAGGGCAGATCAGAGATGGTTGAATATAGTAGGGCACAGGGTCTCAAAGGCTCTGTGGCCTAAGCTAGATCGGAAAAAATCTGTAGAATTACTAAAGCTCAGCAGATCAAGGCTACGAATGGCAATAGGGATACTCTCTGGGCACTGTGTTCTAAGGAAGCACGCCATGAGATTAGGTCTAACAGATACAGACGTATGCAGGTATTGCGAAGACTTACAGGTCACAGAGGATATAACTCATCTCCTCTGTGAATGTCAAGCTATCGCTCGGTACAGGAGGAAATACCTTGGTAGGTACTTCTTCGACAATTTGAAGGAGGTTGGCCTCGCAAACAAAATTGAAGCAAAAGTAATTTTCAGGTTCTGTATAGGGAAATTAATTGTCTGGGCGAAGTGGTTTAGGTTATTTGACCGTTAAGGGTCCCCAGGGATGGCGATGGGTCCAATATGGTGCCTAGTCCAATGTGATGAACTCACACCCTATTCAACCTAACCTAACCTACTATATATTGACCCCATACTGTCCGTACCTTGTGTTCCATACCCCCTTTTGTGTCCGTAAACCAAGTTAATATATTTTCAATGTTTCATTTCAACGTACGAAACGTGTTTAAGAATTCTAACAAGTTCAGATTGTTTTCGGACATCGGAAGCGGAACTACACATACGTATACGTACGACTAACTCGCATCCAATGTGCGGTGCGGGCTCCCATTGTACCTACTTAGAAAGTCGGGATCGTTCGTCCGTTTTCGTACGAAAACTAGTCAAATTCGTTCGAAAACGCCTCCAATGTGCGGCCGACCTTAAAGTTTGTTTTCGTTACTGGTAAAAAATAAATTTTAACAAACATTTTGTAATAGTTTATTTTAAAGATGAGTTTAAGTTCAACTGATCGCGATGACTTCGGTGCAGGTCAATCGAATAAACACTGTCATACGTGAAGTTAGTTTTTGTTTTTCATAATTTTAGTTATAAATACTATACACAATTATGTCTTAGTTATTGTTTTCTTTTTACCTTTGTGCCTTATAATAAAAGTTTAACACATAAATTGAAACTTTCTTCGTTATTTATCTTTTTTACCAAAAAGGCATAATTTTTTTGAAAAAGGCATAATTTTTTTCGGAATGAGGCATAAAATCTTCGATCCGAGTTGGCAACACTGGTCATAATATCATATGGACATAAAGAGAGGCGTAAAACACAGTCGGGTGCTGCCGAATTATATTATGTGCTATAACATACATACATACTTGCAAATTGAAAATGCAATGCAATGTAGCAGGTTCCAGGTAAATGCTTTTAAAAATAAAATAGAATGGAAATGGATTCAGAAGATTTATATGCATCAGAATCATCAGATGGCAGGGACAGCCAGGCAAAAACTTGCCGAACCAAACAAAGTACAGAAAACAAAAATTTAATGACAAATGGTTACAACTGGATATTTTTAAAGGGTGTCTGCAAAAACTCCAAGACGATATATTTAGATGCAAGTGCTTAGCGTGTGACAAAGTTTTACTTTGTGGTGAATCAGATTTAATAAAACAATCCGAAACAAAATCGCATAAAGTGAATGTGTTATCTTTAAAAACAACTAAACCAGTGAGTGATTTTTTTAAAAAACAACAATCGGAAAATACTCAACGTCAAATACAAAACTTTGAAATAAGACTCAGTCTCTTTTTCACCGAGCACAATGTCGCTTTACAAGTAGTTGATCACTTGTTGCCGTTGTTAAAGACATTATACCGGACTCAAAAATTGTACAGAGTGCACAATTAGGCAGGCAAAAGTGCACAAATATAATAAAAAATATATTGGCTGTAGAAGAAAAAAATAAACTTGTTAGTTAACTGAAGACAACTAAATTTTCGATAATGATCGATGAGAGCACTGACATTGGTCTTAATAAAACAATGTGTGTTCTTGTAAGGTTCTTTGATGATGAAATTAATAGAGTCGTTGTAAAATTGTTGGATTTAATACATCTTGAAACAGATTGTTCCGCTGCAACTCTTTACGAACGTTTTAAGGAGCTTATTAGAGTTAATGAAATTCCTCTTCAAAATGTCATTGGTAATTGGTATTTGAATGCTAGTTAAATTCTGCTTTTTTTAACTTAGTTTTATTTCTGATAATTTCTTAGGTATGAGTAGTGATGGAGCCAGCGTTATGGTCGGGCAACATAATTCTTTCAGTTCCAGACTAATCGGTGATAAGTGATAACCCAACAGCTATTGTCATAAAATGCATATGTCACTCTTCAGCTATTGTTGCAAATAAGGCATGTATGACTTTACCTAGAGCACCTGAGGAATTACTGCGTCAAATTGGCTCATATTATATCTGGAAGCTCAAAGCGGTGTTCTGAATTGGAAGAGTTTCAAGTACTTCTAAATGAGCAAAAACGAAAAATTTTGAGAACTTCTGCAACGAGGTGGCTGTCTCACCAAATTTGCATCAACCGAATACTCGATAACTGGAGCGTTCTTCATGAATACTTCAAACATGCAGTAGTATCGGATAAACTTAAATCAGCTGAATTAATCCTAGCTGAGATTAACAATGAATGTAACAAAATTTACTTACTTTTTCTCAAATACGTCTTGGTTTATTTTAACACGCTTAATGCTCTATTTCAATCTAAGAAACCTCTAATACATGAGCTTCATACCGAGTCTGTCAGAATATTTTTAAAGTTAGGTCAACATTTTATTAAAACATCTGAGCTTTCAACAAATGTTAATGTTAGATCACCTCACATTTCAATGCCAATAGACGAAATATATTTAGGTCCAGAATGCTCTGAATTACTCAAAAAAATACCAAAAAGTACTTCGCATAAAATAACACTAGATTGCTTAACATTTTATATAACCGCATTAGAAGAGATACAACAAAGGCTGCCAGTAAGATCTGGGACACTATTTTCCGAAATGAGATTTTTGGATCCGAAGATTGTTTTAGGAACGGATAATGTTCGATCGGAGATTCAGTTCAAAAATCTGAGCAACAAATTGTCCTTAGATCAAACTGTGTTGCTGCAGGAATGGCGATCTATGCCGTTTCATTTTTCGGTAAATGAAAAAAAAAATTGATGTTGAGCAGTTGTGGTATCAAATCAGTACGATTCAAAACTTCAATAACGATATTGTTTTCCCAAATTTATCACATTTAGCTAAGTATATTTTAACCAGAGCTGTAATATTTCAAGTACCAGTACCAATACCAGTATCAGTACCGGCACTTGTACTTGTACTCCAGTCTCGAATACTGGTACTTGAAAAAGGCAAGTACCAGTATTTTTCAAGTACGATGTATCGCGTACTTAAGTACCAAAGTACTTGAAAGTACTGCTCAAATACTTTGGTACTTAAGTACGCGATACTTGGTACTTGCGACTTTCAAGTACTTTAGTACTTAACTATGCGATACTTCGTACTTGCGACGAGGTACTTGAAAACGAGACGAAGGTACTTGAAAAATACTTTTAAGTACTTTCAAGTACTGGTACTGGTACTTGAAAGTACTGCTCAAGTACTTTGGTACTTAAGTACGCGATACTTGGTACTTGCGAGTACTGCTCAAGTACCAGTACCAGTACCAGTACTTTCAAGTACTTTCAAGTACTGGTACTTGAAAGTACTGCTCAAGTACTTTGGTACTTAAGTACGCGATTCTTCGTACTTGCGACGAGGTACTTGAAAACGAGACGAGGTACTTGAAAAATACTTTCAAGTACTGGTACTGGTACTTGAAAGTACTGCTCAAGTACTTTGGTACTTAAGTACGCGATACTTTGTACTTGCGACGAGGTACTTGAAAACGAGACGAGGTACTTGAAAAATACTTTCAAGTACTTTCAAGTACTGCTCAAGTACTTTGATACTTAAGTACGCGATACTTGGTACTTGCGAGTACTGCTCAAGTACCAGTACCAGTACTTTAAAGTACTTTCAACTACTTTCAAGTACTGCTCAAGTACTTTGGTACTTAAGTACGCGATACTTCGTACTTGCGACGAGGTACTTGAAAAATACTTTCAAGCGATACTTGGTATACTTGCGACGAGGTACTTGAAAAATACTGGTACTTGCCTTTTTTAAGTACCAGTACCAGAGTACTGAAGTACAAATACCAGTACCTATAGTACTTGTACTTGAGAGGACTGAAGTACTGGAATACTTAAGTATTTTACAACTCTAATTTTAACTTTGCCACATGCTAACGCTGATGCGGAAAGAATTTTCTCAATCGTGACCGATGTTCGCACTAAAAAACGCAATAAACTTAGTCATTTAAATCTGAATTCTATATGTATTGTACATTCATCTCTGCAGGACTCAAATTTGAATTGTACTAACTTTAAGTGTACAGAAAATCACTTTAAGAAAATGACATCTAATAGCACGAGATCCCGCTGCAGAATTATTACGCTCATCTGTTTTTTCTAAAAACCTAATTTTTACAAACATTTATGATTAGGAGAATATATATCTACTATTAGGGTGCCTATGAAAATGTGGCCGCTAGTATTTTTAATTAAATTATTATTAATCGATTTTTCGTAGACAAATTTCGTTCACTTGTTTTTTAAATAAAATATCATCCACTTTACAGCTGTATAAGTAAAGACTTCGAAAAATCACGGGTGCCTTTGCGCACTTGGCCGCACCTCTTTGCAGCCAGGTGTAAACAGGTGTGATTCCGATGCGAAATTTCGTTCATAACGTACAGCTTTAGTTT
>OY015313.1:70366125-70609008 GCA_955612985.1 Cheilosia scutellata
CAGACGAAAAGCACATAGATATCCCGAGGGGAGCAACGAAGTTGTATGAGCAGGACCTGCGACATGCGATAAGAGAGTTTAAGTCCCTTAATCACATGAAGCGGGCCACTTAGGTACCTACTGTTTAATAAAATAATTACTATAGTCGCCTGTTTAACTACTTGATCAGCCTTGGAGTTTTTGCTGCTGGAAATTGCAGTTTAGACACTTTGGCTTTGGGATTTTTGTCTTATAAAAGCAAAACAAATATTAAGCAGTTTATAATCATGATTCGAATTTAATAGAAAATAAAAAAACACCTAAAAATCTCGAAAACCAAATCAAGAAATATAACTTGTTACGAGCTAACAATTTTCTATTCATCAGTTAGAATTTTGCAACAATTTAACAGACAATTTTAACAATTGTTGTTTTGTGGTACAGAAACCGAGAATTCATCAAATTTCCCACTTGTTAGAAATTGTGTTAACAAGTGTTAAGACGATAGTTAACTTATGTTTTGGTGGTACAGAAAATATTGTTAATTGTTAAAATTTGCCAGTTTAACTAGACTTGTTGTTTTGTGGTACACGGCCCTGGTCGATGCTTTCTCTTGGAAGTGAACAAATTTTGTGCGTACGAATAGCTAAAATCAATCGACGCAATCGACAATTGTCGTGACGATCGCTGATCGACAATCACAATAAGGGCCATAAATTCGTGTTAAGAGAAGTCAAAACGGTATCATTAAATGATCAAGGAAGATATGACCAACCTGCGATTGAAATAGAATAGAAATAGAGCGAGAGGGAAATTCTCGCATTTCCTTTGCAAAGCCCAGTGTGTATACTCGTGTAGCACCCATACAATAATCCACACAAAATTATTCCATAATAATCAAATCCAATTCCATAGTAAACAAATCTAATTCCGTAGTAAACAAATTCATTCATAAATCATAATACATAGGTACATTTCTTTTTCATACAAAATGCATCGCATAGCAGAATGCAGTAAATGCATTCGACACCCGACGCATGACAAAGCCAATATCCGCTATAAAGTCATGGCCATGTGACTTTTGTTTGAATAATGCTGGCACAGCATTATGTCGGGATATTGTATCTAATTTTTGAATAATAATGTATTTTGATATCTTCAATTAAATGTATGTGTAAGTTCGATCGTAAGTAGCAAGTAAGATATTTTTGTATAAATAGGCTAAGCATTTGGAAATAAAATGGAATGATAATATGACAATCTATGGTTTGGCTTCTTAGCCTTTAATTCATATTATAGTTCGGCTCTTTAGCCAGATATACAGTTCGGCTTCTTAGCCAACAATCGTTTTGGCTTGGGATAGCCGTTTAAATATAATCCCCAAAGATATATTACAGAGGTAGAATAATACATACATTACACTTACACTACACTCGTATGTATGAGAACAAAAAAAATCGACTTACCTTTTCCTAGAACTCTGCGTAATCGTTATCGACTGCTCCGGATCATCCTCCTCTACGTGTGCAGAATAATTAGCAATATCCGATCGCCGTGGTCTCTTATTATTAGTTCCCACCAAAACCCTTTCCAAAATTGCCTGGACCTGATTTGTATCTGCCCGGAATGAAAACTGACTCGGAGGATAATGCAATAATAACTGATGATGTTTAAGCTCTTCCATAGCTGAACGTAATGCATGACCTTTTGGGAGTTTCAACAGCTTTGCTTCAGTGTCAATAGGTCGAATATTCTTCACATCTACCAAAGCTCTTGAATGCTTTCCTCCAAAAAATCGTACGTCATATTTATTGTTGGGCAAAACACGAATAACCTTTGCCGGCCAAAACGGAAAACCAGGATGTTTGGCGAAAACCAATTCATGGCGTTGCACACATGGCTTACAAAACCATCCTTTGGATTTCTTGTGATTAGAGTACCGATAACAATCTGGACAGCGACCAATCTCAGACAAATCGTGATTAACATCACGCACCAACCATTTGGTCGAATCAAACTCTGTAGAGTCTGTAAACAAACGGAAGTTAAGATTCTTCTTAGTCTACATAAAGTTTAGGAATTTACCGCCATATAATACTCCTATATTATGTTGAAGGTCTAGGATGTCGATAAGAAATTCCATTAAGAATGTATACTCATTGTTGCCAATTTTATGACTGATATCGTTTGGAGCTATCGGTATTTGAAGTAAAACTTTTTTTAGTACTTCCAGGTCGACGTCGTCATCATCGTTTGATTTCAATGAATCCAAATAGGCGATGGTTTCAGGTGCGATCTGTTAAAGCAGAATGGGAACAAAGAAACTTGTAGTACTATGTACATAGAACGACTGCTTACGGTTTCTGAACAGCATGATCTTTAACATAAAGTAACAAACACTCACCCAACTCTGATTTCTTGCATATGTAAAGCTGAGCAGATAACACAGCTCATCTGGTTCCAGGTTTGGTGGATTTCTTAGTGCGGCACATTTCGATAGGCGGCAACAGGTGCAGAGAGCACCCTCGTGGTCATCGTCATCTTCAAATGTAATCACTTCATTTTTTGCATATGAAGAAGCGGCGTTCAATCGTCTGCTACGATTTGGCGGACGAGTCTCACCCAAACACATCACATCAACTTTTGGCTTTGAATCGAAATTCAAATCGAACTCTCCCTTGTTCTCTTCTCCTTGCGTACTGGCTGTGCTGTGCGCATCAGCCGTTGCATCTATTGGATTTACAATATTTTGCGATGTTGATGATTTTGTCTCCGGCTCACAATCAGAGTGTTCCCCACCGGAGTGCTCACCAGCAGAACTAAACTCGGGTAAAGGATTCTTTTGCACTTTTGCCGACGGAACTTCATAGTTTGGACGTTCGGGTTCTTTGCGATAGCACTCACGATGAAATGTTCGTGGACATTTTGGGCATTTTTCTAATTTCCCAGGCAAGTGGCACTCAAAGCAGTAGTGGTCGTGTTGAGATGTCTGAAACACAGACAAAAAATGTACTCACCTGATAAAATAATTGACTATGGTATTTATTACCGGAATTTCAATAGGCTTAGGAAGACTTAAAGGTCTTCCTTCGGCAACTTTCAGGCGGGGAGATCCGCGTCCATTGTCGATTATAACTGGTATAAGAATCTTGTCATTAATGCAATTTATGACAATTTCTGTGGCGGTTTCTAAAAAGAAAAGTACAATTATTTATTTACAATGAAATCTAGTTTTATGGCATTCATTTACCATCGCTAACCATAGCATCAATCTTTAGAATTTTCACTAACTGCTCCAGCGTTAGTTGTTCAAATTTCGTGTTTGCTATTGCTCGATACATATATCGGACGCAGGAGGGTGGCGCCTTCCTTGAGCGGTTCATTTTGGATGATTCGGCGAGATTTTTACAAAAAAAAGTTGACCCGACTTGAAATCGATTGCAAATCGACGCACGAAAGCTGATTTGGATTTAGTCCTCCTATTTTCGGATTGTACAAAACAAAATACCTTCAGACAGCCTTAAAGCGGGTTTAACAAAAATTTTAGACAAAAGCGTGTCGAAAGGATGACAGCACTTTTGTTTTTGTTTTCGAATACAATTCTGACATCTGATAGAAGAAGGGCAGCTGTTAAAGGGCTCATCGAGAACAAAAGTGCAGGAAAAATTGTGCTCAGTAATGGTAATAGAAATGTAATAGATTGTGAATAGGAAATCAAGTACCTACCTACCTACTAGGCAATTTCCGGTGGGGGATAATTGCACAGCGAAACGTCTGCGAAAAGACATCGGAAAAGAATTTGTGGAGAGTAGCTTCAGCTGCTACACGAGTGACATGGACATTGATTTGATGCATGTTCCATATTTTAAAAATTTGCCTCCCATGACTGTTGAAGAATAGCGCTTGAAATTTGTTTACCTTTTGTGCCATTAACAAATATTTCTTCAAAATTTGAGCTTAATCTTCACAGGAGCATTCTCGGGCCAATACTCAAGATTGCCTGGAAATTTAAACTCAATCGATTTGGTGGTTTGCGAGATATCATATTTGTATTAATTACAAAAAGAATCACTTAAATCGATGCATATTTGACAAAAATATAGTCAAAATAGTGAGACGATACGCACAATTTTAAAATCTTGTGCATCTCCTTTCCTGTCTTTCAAACCAAACCCGTTCCCTACCCTGTTAAATCATATCAGAAAGAATTGTATAGGTTCTGTGGAATGGGAATGGCGAATTGGCGATAGCTATAGTGAATGAACAAAGAGAAGAGGCAAACCAGTTTGATTTTGTTTTGTTTCTTTTGGTTTTCTCTGTACACATTTCCCCAATGCTCGGAGTTGGCAGTGTACAAGCTAAATCAACTGAAGCGCCACCTGGATCGTCGAAGATGCGTAATTCAATGCGACACGGGATGAGAGTACCTACTATAAAAATTATAAACATTTTTGTCTAGAAACCGGATATATGTCTTGGCAGCGCAGATAGTCGCAGTAGCACCCGGCAATAAAACATTTGCCCCATCACCATTAGGGGTCGTAAACTAATTAAGGATTCTCGTTACTGGCGACATTATGGAGTAAAACCCAGCGAAAGACAATAACAACGATCAACATGCATTTGCACCTTTTCCTGAACTCTGCCAGCAGTATGAATACGGCTAGAATTTCGAAATACAGTTCATTCAGTTTTAGTTAACGAACCTTTGTTAACTAAGAACGGTTTTCAGTTTAAGAACGATTTTCAGTTTCTCCAATGAGTATCAATTTTTTGAACATACCCTTTTCCAACTAATATATGTCAAGTTGAAAACACGCGCACCAACTTCCAAATAAAAATAAACTGTGCTAAAAGTGAGTTGTTTTTTTTTTAGACTCGAAAAGTGAGTATAGTAAGAGACTAAAAAAAACGCCTTATAGTTTTTATCAATACTAAATTACACGACAAGAAGGATTTTTCCAGATTACAAATCTTTATTAAATAAATCACAACCAACACATGCCGCGGTACTAATAATCATTTTTAGTGTCCAGGCTAACTTTTACGAAGTCACAATGGCGAAAATTTCCATATAAAATTATCCATTGTGACCGTCAAAATATTTAAGTTGAAGACTAAAAATGATTATTGGTAAGGCCCATGGTGTGTAAAAACAGAATGCCAGAAGGCCGGAAGTTCTTCATCTTCTTCTTTTTCTTTTTTATGTCCGAAGTTGGGTGCAGTCTTCTGCACTCATTGGGTGCGTTCAGCCGATACTGCAAAACTCCAACCAATTAACGCCACTAACAATAGATGGCGCTTTACAATAAAGGTTTACAAGAAGTGTGTATATACAATGGTTAAACGCACCCAAAAATGGAGCTGTCATTCTGTCAAATGTTTTTCCTCGTGTTTTATCTCTCTCTCTTGTAGCCACACTAAGAAGCCGGTTGATCTTCGAGATAAGCTCCAATTTACTATTTGAATTTATACTTACATTTAATGAACTAATTTTTATAGAATAAAGAATGTAAACAGACTTTATACTTTTATTTTGTGTAAACACCAAAAGCTAACAACACCATTAACTCAGCTAAACTTTGGAGAGAATTTTGTATGGGAACTAAAATTTAGCTCGAGCAGCGAACAGAGCTTTAGCGCAAAGTTTCGCTTAGCATAATATATCTTCGCATCGAATCTACTATTGCCAGTACAATTAAAATGTATGGGCGCAGTTTATTAGCTTTTACCTGTCAATCCTTAGCTTTCTTTTAGCTTTTCGCATACACTCTGTCCGTAGACTTCTTTACTTTTTCGAAACAGAAAATAAAAACCAACATGATCTGTCAAAATTTAGCTTGAAAAAATGTGCCGAACCTTTAATGGGGGTGCTAAATTGTGACAGATACATGCAGTACAGTCCGAAATGAAAATTTGAGTTTTTAGCGTAGGTACTAAGCTGTAGATCCCATACAAAAAAAATTGGAGAGCAGCTATAATTTAGTTTCGCTCGTGCAGCGTACACGAATTATGATTTCGAAGGTACATGTGCTTCTGCCCTAAGGTCTAGATTGTTCCAAACACTTCCCTTCCCACAAATAAATTGACACTTGCCGTTTCATAAAAATCAGGCTCCGACACATTTGAAATTTAAAAACGGGTCGCAAATAGTTTCCCTTTGTTTTAACATTAAACCTTATGAGATTCTAGTAAAAAATGAACAAATTAGTGAATATTCTATCTGAGTTACAAATTATCAACGAATATATTTCAACAGAGATCGATGAAATAGAAGATTTTTTGTGTAATCAAATCTCGGAACACACAAGAACACACCAAATCAACTCTGATGTGATTCAACAAAAAATCAAGCAAATAGAACAACTAAAAAAAGAAGAGGAGGCTTTATTTATACAAATTAAAGATCGAGAAAAAGGGTTTGATGTGGCGCAAAAACTATTATCAGACTTGCAAAGCCAATATGAAAGTTTTTCAAAGTTTGGTATGTAAACAATGATGTATGCTATGAATGCTTATGAGTTTTGTATTTATATACAGACAAAAATTATTTTGACTGTTCGGAGCAAGAGAATGTGCAATACATGCAAAACCTCTTTGGGATCGACATAGAATTGAATTATCTGGAACCTACAATTTACCAGGCCAAGGTATAGAAATCGAAGTGAAAATATTTTGTAACTTAAAGCTATTTTTTATAGATTTTGTTTGCGGAGAACCAATTCGTAATTTTCAATTGTGACATCATTCGAAATACATATGACCTTATAGCGATTGAACCGAATTTAGCGAGTTTTAAAGAAGTGCGATCACTACTGCTGGAGTCTGGTGACATTCTGGGATTTATGTGTCATGTTTGGAAAAGTTTGAAGTAGAGGACGTCCAATTAAAGTGTATAAATACACTCAGTGCCACTTAATTACGAACAGGAATTTTTTTGTTTTAATTTTACGATATTTTTCAAATCCTTCGCTAATCCGTGAAAAACCAAATGCACAAGGAATGAACGATGTATTATGTTTATATTGTAGAAAAAAAATTGGATTAAGTTGATAAATGCAACTTTTATGACGCTTTTCCGAAAAAGGTTTACCTGTTATTTTTGTTTCACTTTGTTCAAGACCGACACGCCCGGCTAAACCAAAATTAGAACACTATATAGTTTGTTTACTATATTACTATATTACTTCTGTATCAGGGAATGTTTTGTTTGTCAATTCTAATTTAAAAATAAAGCGAAAAATTTATTGTGATAATATAAATATATTATACAGTCCCCCAGCTGTCGAAACATGGTCCATCGACCGGATATTGAACCAGTAGAAGAGCCGGTAGGAGTCCTGTCCGGTAGCAGTGATAGGAATATGACCAAGGTGCGCTGGTCATGGAGTGTGAGTATGAGTGTGTGAGTGTACGCAAACTGCGCGTCACTTGCAATGATATTTGCTGCAGTTTTGTTTTTTGTAATTTTTACTGGCTTTGGCGTAGCAATGCTATGCGAAACACGGCACAGTTTCCGGTTGTATTTCTGTGCAATCCTGCGCGCACGTGAAATGCAATTGGAACAGAGTTCTTTGTTTTTGTATGGCATCGCGCTACGCATAGTGCAATATATAATTGATTTTCTGTGCTTTGGCGTAGCAATGCTATGCGAAACACGGCGCAATTTCCCATTGTATTTCTGTGCGATCCTGCGCTGCACTTGAAATGCAATTGGAACAGAGTTCTTTGTTTTTGTATGGCATCGCGCTACGCATAGTGCAATATATAATTGATTTTCTGTGCTTTGGCGTAGCAATGCTATGCGAAACACGGCGCAATTTCCCATTGTATTTCTGTGCGATCCTGCGCTGCACTTGAAATGCAATTGGAACAGAGTTCTTTGTTTTTGTATGGCATCGCGCTACGCATAGTGCAATATTTAATTGATTTTCTGTGCGATACTGCGCTGCGCATGAAGATCAATTTAAAGTGCAAATTTTAGTGTAGCAATTAATTTTTGAATAGCGATACTGCGCTGGGCATTCCGCACAATTTCCGGTTGTATTTCAGTGCAATCCTGCGCGCACTTGAAATGCAATTGGAGCTGAGGCTGCACATATCGCAATTAACAACTGCGCTATTGCGATACTGCGCTGCTCACTCCGCACAGTTACCGGTTGTATTTCTGTGCAATCCTGCGCGCACTTGAAATGCAATTGGAGCTGAGGCTGCACATATCGCAATTCACAACTGCGCTATTGCGATACTGTGCTTCTGCGATACTGCGCTACTGTATTTCTGTGCTATCCTGCGCTGCAAATAAGATTCAATTTGTATTGTGGATTTTTGTATAGCTATAGTTTTACTGCACACAGCGCATTTTTCAGTTGTATCTCTATTATAACATTATAACATTGAACCTTGATGCTGCATAGAATTGCGCTGATGGCATCAGCGCAACATTTGTTATTTAAATTCAGCCATGAACATACCCGGAAGATGCGCCAGTCGGGATGCGCATAAACGCAATCGATATGCGGAGATTTTTTGCGCAACAAAACGATATGGCGGTGGCTCAAGCTTCCATTACTTATACATGGAATGGAATTCTGATAAATCAATGAAGTACCATTTGCGTAGGGTAATTGGACCACACTCGCTTTCAAGTAGCGCATTCCAAAAGATGTTGGCACAAACTAGATCATGAATTCTAGTCCGCTATCAGCGGACGATCCGGAGGATCTGAGCTTTGGCGCATCTAATGAATGGAGAGCCAATAGCATTGCCGTTCGGGTCGAATCTACAGGATATAGGTACCATTAGTATCAGCAGCGGCCGAAATGGAATGAAACCCAAGCCAACTTGAATATCGGCGACTTAGTTATCCCTTATCATGCGCGAAGAAAATACACCGTACACGTTTTGGAAGATGGCTTGGGTTGTAGAAATGTACCCTGGAGCGGACGGTCGGGTACGCAACGTATGCGTCGAAGCAGGAAATGATAATGCAAAAAATGGAAAAACCAGGTATGAACGTCCGGTTCAGAAGTTGTGTCGGCCGCCAGTGGACTTTGAAGCAGAGACTTCAAGGGGGGAGTGTGTTCAAGACCGACACGCCCGGCTAAACCAAAATTAGAACACTATATAGTTTGTTTACTATATTACTTCTGTATCATCAACTCAATCAGGGAATGTTTTGTTTGTCAATTCTAATTTAAAAATTAAGCGAAAAATTTATAAGTGTTGGAGTAATGAGACTAATAATTCGACAACTAGATGTCCTTGCCAATGCCAACCCTGCACTTGCGTTGGCAGACATTTTGCTCTCACTCAGTCTTCGAGCGTGGCGAACAACACATCCATTTTTTATAATTAATTGTATTTCTCCTCTAAACCTATATTTTCCTCTTAAACTAATAAAGTGAATTGTTTAATGTTAAATCATTAGTTTCTTGTATGTCCCCAACGGTCATAACAATTGGCGACGAGGTTTAAAAGAACTGCGTACAAACACGAGTTTGAGTTTCTCTAAAAAAGACTAACGAAAAAAGAAAATGGCGAACGACGCTAAAATACTGGAGCTCTTGGATATTCAATCCAAACTCTTGCAATCACTCACCGCGGGAAGAATATCACCAACAGGAAGTACAAAATCAAGGCCAGAACAACTTATGGATTCCTTGGCAAACATTGTCTCAGAATTTTGCTACGATCCTGCAAATGGCATAACATTTAAATCGTGGTTTTGTAGACACGAGGATATTTTCAATGTAGACGGCAAGGATCTTGATGACGCATCCAAAGTGCGATTGTTAATGCGTAAACTCAATCCTATTGCGCATGAAAAATATTCATCATACATTCTCCCAAAGAAATCACGGGATATAAGTTTCAAACAAACTACAGAAACTCTTCAAAGCATGTTCGGTGCCGCTGAGTCACTTTTCAATACAAGATATAGGTGTCTGCAGACAGTCAAAAATGCAGAAGAAGATTTTACAAGTTACGCAGCACGCGTAAACAAATTGTGTGAGGATTTCAAGCTAAGTGTGCTATCAGCCAATCAATTCAAGTGCTTAGTGTTTGTGACAGGCCTGCAGTCATCAGCCGAGACAGACATACGCACAAAATTGCTGTCGTCGTTAGAGGATGACGAAAATTTGGATTTAGCTAAGCTGTTGTCGGGTGTCCAAAAATACATGAACCTTAAAAAGGATACAGCTCTAATCGAAAATGCGTCTACTCCAAGCAGTTCAGTCAATGCTGTAAGAAAAGAAAGGTACAATCCTCATCGACCGAAGTCCAAGCACCATCAGCAACAAAACAGTCACCAACAAAGCAATCAACCAAAATCTCCTTGCTGGAATTGTGGAGAAATGCATTTTTCTCGCGATTGTCCATTCCGAGACCATAAATGCCAACAATGCAAGAAAATCGGTCATAGAGAAGGTTATTGTAACTGTTAATGCTTCACATTAATGATTATTTAATTTGATTTTGTTTTTAACGTATTTTGTATTTTGTATTAAAATTTTGAAGATGGTAACATTGTAATTCTGAACAACCATCTAAGTACTAAATCTATTTTAATTATAAAATGAATATCTATGTGATAGTGTGGATTGTATATTTATGAATTTATAAAAGAGCAAATAAACAGAGAATAGCTCTCTTTTTCGTTTGAACCACTATAGTGAGAACCTCGTCTTTTGATTTGGTTGATTTTAGTTGAAAATTCTAAAAGTAGTTGAAGTCCCAAAAACGCTTGTGGACATTTTTTGGTGCCGAAACCCGGGATCATAAAAATAGTTGAGATCCCCAT
Organism: Cheilosia scutellata; assembly: GCA_955612985.1. Classification (NCBI taxonomy): domain Eukaryota; kingdom Metazoa; phylum Arthropoda; class Insecta; order Diptera; family Syrphidae; genus Cheilosia; species Cheilosia scutellata. The sequence continues at coordinate 70,376,909 of OY015313.1, forward strand.
CGTACAATTAAAATTCAATTTAAAAAAATAATCACTCATATACGGGTTAAATTAATATTATTAACCCACATACGCTGGAAATAATCTTCACCGAGAAAGCTGCAGCCATTCTGTTGGGAGATACACGGAGGAGCATAAAATATTTTCTAATCTGGAATTGGATTGAAACATCGCCGCCACAGACGGAGAAAATTGTTGGTAAAATTTAAATAATAGATATTACTATATATTCTCTTAAAATTAAATAATACGTATTTTAAATCGCAACACATATATAATTTACGTATTCGAATATATAAGTGGATGTGCATAATTATTCGCCGCTGAACATTTTAAGAGAACAAGCTGAAATCATAGAAAAGAGAACATTCAGGGAATTGCATAGTTTCTTTGTTTCCGAAAAATTACAGAAAACGCAAATTTTACATTCCCCACTCAGCATCACTCGCTCTTCGTTAAATTGGTGTTGCTGATTGCGGCATATATGTATTTGCGGTACAGCCACCGTACACTTTAGAAAAAGAGAACTAGAACTAGGTACATAGTTATTGCTGATCGAATTCGCCACAAATACGAATAGTTTCTCAGTACTTCTGATAATAGCTTCTTTTTCGTTGCTACTTTTCGTCATCAGACGTCTGATCGAAGATAATACTTGTGTACTGTTTGCTTGAACTGGTTGTTGGATTTGGATGTTGGATACTTTGGTGTTGCTGCTTGCTATATAAATTAATGAGTTATTCTTTGCTGAGTGAAAGTTTTCACCATTTCTATTGTTGCTGTTTGTTGTTGGTTGGAATCACCACTAATAAAAGCTTAAGCTTTGCCTATTACTTGTTGCTGGTACTGCTGATGTTGATTGCTGATACATTCGTCGTTGGATTTATTGAATTGAAATTCGCTTTAAGGAAAATCGTTGTTTCGTTGCCGATAAAGTATTTAGAAGTTGTTGGTTTCTTTTTCTTTTGAGTTGAATTGATAATTATTCATCACAATGACCAATTCAGATATTGAGAGTGATATTGAGGTAGATGCTGGTGATCAAAGAGTAGTAGAGCAATCGGGTGGAGCGGGGTTAGACAGTCAGCGAAAGATGGAAAAGACAATTTCGGAGTTGAAAGTGCTGCGATCGACAACAAAAGGAAACATTAGTCGAATCAAAAATCTGATACGCGAGAAAGGTTCTTCAATTTCTGTTACCGAATTGGAATGTCGGTTAGGTATTCTCGAATCCTATTTTAAACAAAATTTAAACGTTCAGATGTCGTTGGAGAGGATGAATATCAGCGGCGAGGAGAAAGCGAATGCAAATAGTCGAGCTGAAGTCGAAGATTTGTATGTGGTTGCAAAATCAAATATTTTGACATTGTTGGCAGAAAAGAAGCCGAGTGCTAGTGTGTGTGACAATCTTAACACAACATTGTTACCTCAGCAATATCCGATTAGGTCGTCAAAGCTTGAACGAATTCAGTTACCATCTTTTTCTGGGAAGTTTTCGGAGTTTCCGAATTTTATTGGGCTTTTCACTAGTCTTGTGGATAAAGATGATTCGTTGGATAACCTACAAAAATTTAATTATTTGAGAAGTTGTCTGTCAGGGTCGGCGTTAAGCGCAGTGAAGGAGTTTGATCTGACAGGTGAAAATTATGCTAAGGCAATAGATCGTTTAAAAAAGAGATTCGATAGCAAGGCAATGATGTTTCAAGAGCATGTTACTGGGATTTTAGAAATTCCAAAAATCTCAAAGTGCTCATCTTTTAATTTGCGCAATTTAGAAGATAGCTTTAATACACATTTGGCTGCTATGCTTAGTCTTGGTGACTATAAAGACATTGCGGAGTCAATTTTGATTTCCTTTGCATTAGACAAGGTCGATTCGGAAACAAAAGCCAAATGGGATGAGACAGCCGATCATTCGAAGCTACCGTCATGGAAAGCATTTTCACAATTGTTGGATCGTCGTTGTCAATCGTTGGAGGCGAAGGAATCGAAAATGTGTAGAGAGGAGCCGAATTCAAACAAAAATAATTCCCGTCCTCGTTCACGAAATACAAATAGGAACCAGTTTCCAAATACTTCGCTCGTTGTTAACAAAAGTAAATGCGAGTTTTGTCTATCTGGTGCACATGATATTGTTGGGTGTCCAGAATTTAACCAGTTGCCAGTTTTGAATCGTTTTCAGGAAGTAAAGAAAAGGGTTCTATGCATAAACTGTTTGGCAAAGGGCCATTCAGTAAGAAGATGCAATTTAGCAAAGTGTTCAATTTGCTCACTACCCCATCATCGGTTACTACATAGATTTGCCATTAACAATTCTCCCCAGAGTCCTGCAGTCGCAAGTACTAGTACCAGCTGTACAAGCTCTACAATTTCAAATGTGGCTGATAAAAATGGTTCTAGTGTGGTTTTGGCTACTGCTGTTGTTTACATAAGAGACAGCTTTGGTAAATTTCAACCAGTGAGAGCACTACTAGATTCTGCATCACAATTGAATTTCATTACTGAAGATATGGTTCAAAAACTTAAATTGCATAAGGTTCAAACGCATACGTCAGTTTCCGGAATAGGAAGATCAAACGCTATTGTCAACTCTAAGACAGAAGCTAGTTGTAAGTCAAGGATATCAGACTTCGAAATCAATTTGGATTTGTTGATATTAAAGGGTATCACTAACGTGCATCCGGAAAGGGAGCTTGATGTCAGTAGTTGGAACATCCCGTCGAACATTTCTCTCGCTGATCCCTATTTCAATATTCCTAGTCGTATAGACCTGTTGATAGGTGCAGATAGCTTTTTCCAGTTGCTTTGTGTTGGACAGATAAAGCTTGGGCCCCATTTACCCGTTTTACAAAAGACGTTGTTTGGTTGGATAGCTTCTGGAAGATATGGGTTATCCGAAATTCCTCAGGCAGCATGTATGCTAGTTGGTTGCTCTGATTTTGAAGAGGCGTCGCTAAATGAAGTAGTGAACAAGTTCTGGGAGATGGAGGAAATAACTCAGACACGAACTTTGCAGTCACCGGAAGAAGAGGAGTGCGAGAAAGAGTTTTTGAGAAGCGTTAGACGCCAAGAAGACGGTCGTTTTGTTGTTAGTATTCTCTTTAACTCGAAGCAAGGACAATTGGGGGAGTCGTTGTGCCAGGCAAAAAGGAGATTTTTCAATTTAGAAAGGCGACTACAAAGGAACAAGGAAATACGAGAGCAGTACATACAATTTATGGAAGAATACGAGCATTTAGGACATATGGAAGTCGTTCCGAAAGATGAAGTTTCGGTAGTTCGATACGTTGCCCCCCATCAATTCGTCCTTAGGCCTGAGTCGTTAACCACTAAGCTCAGGGTAGTATTCGACTGTAGTGCTAAGACGTCCTCCGGTAGGTCTTTGAACGATCTTCTTTTGAAAGGACCCGTGATTCAAGACGACTTATACGACATTATACTTCGTTTTAGAATGTACAAATTCGTAATCACTGCTGACATTTCCAAAATGTATCGGCAGATAATGGTGAATAAGGAGGATCAGAATTACCAGTGTATATTCTGGAGACCCAGTGAGCAGGAAGATTTGTTGATTTACAGGCTGAAAACCATTACATACGGTACTACATCAGCTCCTTTCTTAGCTACCCGCTGTCTGAAGATGTTGGCAGATGAAAATGTTTCGAGGTTCCCTATAGGCGCAAGAGTTGTTGGCGAGGACTTCTATATGGATGATTTAATAACAGGTGCTGATAGTTTCGAAAGTATTCTACAAATCCATAATGAAGTCCAAGCTATCCTTCAAACTGCAGGCTTCGAGTTGCGTAAATGGTGCAGTAATAATGTTAGGATTTTGAAGCAGATCGCTAGCAACGAAAATGTAAACGATTCTTTACGCATCAACGATAAAGATGTTATTAAAACGTTAGGTGTCGTATACAATCCAGTGATGGATGAACTTCAATACGTTTCCCCAGAGATCGATATATCAAGGCCCATAACAAAAAGGACTGTTCTATCAGAACTTGCCCAAATTTTCGATCCATTGGGATTAATAAATCCGATAGTTGTGAGAGGAAAAATTATCATGCAGGATCTGTGGATTTCAAGGTGTGATTGGGATGAATCCGTACCGATGCAGATACACTCACAGTGGGAAGAGTTTCGAAAAGATATAGCGAATCTTAATACTATTAAAGTATCTAGATACATCAGTTGTGCGAAAATGGCAAATTGTCGAGTTGAACTGCATGGATTTGCTGATGCATCAATTCGAGCCTATGGTTGTGCTGTTTATATTCGCACTATAGATTCTCTTGGCAGAATAAAATGTACTTTGTTGAATGCCAAATCAAAAGTAGCTCCTATTAAGACTAAGTCATTACCAAGACTGGAGTTATGTGCTGCGGTATTATTAGTCGATTTGGTTAAAAGGATTCTACCAAATCTCATCGAAAGCGTGGATGCGATTTATCTTTGGTCGGATTCGGAAATTGTGCTGTGTTGGATATCCGCATACCCGTCGTCGTGGGAGATATTTGTTGCCAATAGGGTGTCAAAGATACAACTGGAACTACCAGCTGCCATTTGGAGACATGTCAATTCAAAAGCTAATCCGGCTGATATTGTATCACGGGGTTCGTATGCCTCTGAACTTGTTAAGAGTATGTGGTTTCATGGCCCACAATTTTTGTATTTGCCAATGGATAATTGGCCGAAACAAAAGGTAAAATCCACTCTCGTTGAATTAGAAACCAACAACTCAGTAGTTTTGATAGCGAAAGAAAATTCAGATGAGTTCTCAAAACATTTTGAACGATTTAGCAACCACCAAAAAGTAATCCGTATCTTTGGATACATTGTTCGATTTTTCAATGCTATTAAGCGAAAACGTACTAATACCAATTCTAACCCCCCCGAAAGCTCTAGGTTACCAGCATTAACGGCAGAGGAACTTGAAGAAGCACTCAGACGAATCATCTGGAATCTCCAAAAAACTCATTTCCAGGAGGAAATTGAAGATCTAAGGAAAAAACAGAAGATAAGCCCAAAAAGTGTCATCAACAATCTCAATCCTTTCCTTGATGATGAACACCATATAGAGCTCTTGCGAGTCGGTGGGCGTCTGCAGAATGCGGACATACCCTACAATGCCAAATGTCCTATTCTCCTACCCAATAAATCCCTTTTTGTAAGTAATCTTGTTGTCCATTTGCACGTTAACAATTTTCATGCAGGTATCCAAGCTTTGGTCGCTAGTATAAGGCAACGTTTCTGGATTGTCAACGCTCGAAGATTAGCCAAGAAGACCGTGGATGCATGCTATCATTGCTTTCGATATAAGCCAAAACTTATGAAGCAGATAATGGGTAATCTACCAGCAGGTAGAGTGACGATATCGAGGCCATTTTCGAAGTCAGGCGTAGATTTCTGTGGCCCCTTCCAGATCTCCCAAGGACGTCGAGGTTACTGCACTCATAAGGCATATGTGGCAGTATTTATTTGCTTTGCGACGAAGGCGTCGCACTTGGAGGTCGTATCGGACTTGTCGACTCAAGGATTTCTAGCAGCTTTAAAGAGGTTCGTTGCACGGCGTGGTTTATGCGAGGAAATCCATTGTGACAATGGTACGAACTTCGTTGGAGCTCGGAACGAACTCAAGGAGCTTCATGCTATAGTTGTGGAGCAGCAGAGGGACAATATCATTTCCTCATGGTGCGCTGTTCATCGTATTAAGTTCCTGCACATACCTCCAAGATCGCCACACTTCGGTGGCTTATGGGAGGCGGCTGTGAAGTCAGCCAAATCCCATCTCTACAGGACTGTAAAACAGACATTCCTGACGTACGAGGAGTTTTCTACGGTAGTCGCTGAAATAGAGGCGATTATGAACTCTCGTCCACTTTGCGTACTAAGTCCAGACCCAAATGATGAACAAGTGTTGACTCCTGGGCATCTCTTAGTTGGTGATGCTCTCAATTCTATTCCGGAGCCTTCCATACCTGAGGATGTAACTTTGCTCAAGCAATGGCGGAGACTCACCCAAATAAAGCAACACTTCTGGACGAGGTGGTCCAAGGAGTATCTGTTGGAGCTACAACGACGTACTAAGTGGAAAACGTCCTCAGCGAATGCAGAAGTGGGTACAGTGGTACTCATTAGCGACGACAACTTACCGCCTCAACAATGGCTCGTTGGAAGAATCGAGCGTCTCATTACTGCATCTGATGGTAAAGTTCGAGTCGCAGATGTTAGAGCAAAGGGAACTGTGCTAAGAAGACCGATCCATCGCCTGGCCCCTCTACCAACTTGTTGAAGTGACTCCATTCCATTCGACCCTTCAAGGCGGGCAGTATGTTAATGCTTCACATTAATGATTATTTAATTTGATTTTGTTTTTAACGTATTTTGTATTTTGTATTAAAATTTTGAAGATGGTAACATTGTAATTCTGAACAACCATCTAAGTACTAAATCTATTTTAATTATAAAATGAATATCTATGTGATAGTGTGGATTGTATATTTATGAATTTATAAAAGAGCAAATAAACAGAGAATAGCTCTCTTTTTCGTTTGAACCACTATAGTGAGAACCTCGTCTTTTGATTTGGTTGATTTTAGTTGAAAATTCTAAAAGTAGTTGAAGTCCCAAAAACGCTTGTGGACAGTAACTGTTTTTCAAAAACAAACAGACAGAAGGAAGACAAAGTTGAAGAAGCCAAACATCATCACAACCGCAAAAGGTTCACGCCAAGAAACAAGTCAATACAGTTCAAGGTCAACTGCGTAAGTCATGCCAAGCGACGAAAATTTGTGTCAGTCATTATTCAACCTAATGCGCATCATGTAAAGCACTCACTTAAGCTGCAAATTGACACCGGATCTGACATCAGCATGGTCGACATATCTACCTGGAAAAAGTTGGGTCAACCTGAATCTAAACTTCAAAGAAGCCAAGCTAAAAGTGCATCGCTGGACGACATCAAACTAATAGCTTAATTTTTGTGTGAAGTTCAGCTCAACGGGGAAGTTAAACAATGCAAATTTTTCGTTTCAAAAATTGATTCCTTAAATATTTTAGGTATTGATCTATGCGAAATTTTTAATTTGTGGGACCAGCCAATCAGCGCAGTTTGCAGTCGAATCATTCACCAGACAGACAACGATCGACGCTCTGCAATCGACAACATTCAGGAGCGATATGCTGAGCTGTTTAAAGAAGATTCATCAGTCTGTACTAAAACTGAAGTAGAACTTCATCTCAAACAAAATGCAACACCAGTCTTCAGGGCAAAGCGACCAGTAGCGTATTCAGTCCTACCACTTATTGAAGAAGAGCTCCAGAGACTTCAAGACCGCAATGTCATTACACCAGTTGATTACTCAGACTGGGCAGCACCTATTGTGGTTGTCAGAAAAGCATCAGGAGGCGTTCGAATTTGTGGAGACTATTCATCCGGTCTTAATCAGTCATTAGAGTCCCATCAATATCCACTTCCTCTGCCTGAAGACATTTTTGCCAAAATTGCAAACAGTGCATATTACACACACATAGACTTGGCAGATGCGTATCTCCAAGTTGCAGTAAAGCCTGAATCAAGGAAGCTACTCACCATCAACACCCACAAGGGATTATTCACTTTCAATAGGCTAGCGCCTGGAGTCAAAGCAGCACCAGGGGCCTTTCAACAGTTGATGGATGCAATGCTTGCAGGTGTCGATGGCGTAGCAACATATCTTGACGATATAGTTGTTAGTGGATAAGACTGGCAGGAGCATATGCATAATCTGGACAAGGTTCTTCAACGTCTTTTGGATTACAACTTCCGAATCAAAATCGGTAAGTGTTCATTTTTTGTACCTAAAATTAAGTATCTGGGTCATATCATCGATGCGAATGGATTACGACCAGACCCAGACAAAATTGAACGAATCAAAACGATGCCAGTGCCAACCGAGCTCAGGTCGTTCCTTGGAGCCGTAAATTACTACGGAAAATTCGTCAAGCAAATGAGAGAAATTCGTGCACCTTTAGACAATTTGCTCCGAGAAAATGTTAAATTTGAATGGTCTGAAGCGTGTCAAAAGTCGTTTTCCAAATTCAAATCCATTCTCGCATCAGATCTTATGCTCACACATTATAACCCTGCATTACCTATCAAAGTCGCGGCAGATGCATCAAACGTTGGAATGGGTGCATGCATCATTCATGTTTTTCCAAATGGTATCGAGAAAGTCATCTCACATGCCAGATCTTTGACTCCAGCTGAGACACGGTACAGTCAAATTGAGAAGGAAGCAGCCGCACTCATTTTCGCTGTTAAGAAATTCCACCGAATGATTTTTGGTCGGAAGTTTTCTCTTCTCACTGACCATAAGCCCCTCTTAGCAATCTTCGGTAGTAAGAAAGGGATACCAATTTATACCGCCAACAGGCTACAGAGATGGGCACTAACGCTGATGATGTATGATTTCGACATCAAATACATTTCAACAAAAGAATTTGGATTTGTCGACGTACTTTCGCGTTTGATAAACACAAAAGTGAATTTGGACCAGGAATACGTAATCGCCTGCACCAGATTTGAAGAAGATTTTACATCTACTCTGCTAGACACAATCAAAGTGCTTCCTGTAAAATTCAAAATGATACAGCAAGCAACAAAAAATTGTAAAATCTTACAGTCAGTCATCCAAGTTATGAACTCAGGATGGAAAACACCAATATCACCGCAAATTACCCCGTATTTTACCAGACGGGAAGGCTTAGCTGTCATCGATGTATGTTTAACGTTTAAAGACCGCATAATCATCCCATCGTGTCTTCAAAAGCGAATTCTGCGACAACTCCATCGAGGTCATCCGGGCATTGACAAAATGAAAACTGTTGCGAGATGTCACGTATATTGGCCAGGAATCGATGACGACATAACATCCTTCGTTCGTCAATGTCATGCTTGTGCGAGCGCAGCGAAGTCACCTGTAAAAACAACTCTTCAGTCATGGCCAACTACAACATCGGCAATGGAGCGTATTCACATCGACATCGCAGGTCCCTGTGACGGAATGTACTATTTCGTCATTGTAGACTCGTTTTCAAAATGGTTGGAAGTTTTACAAATCACTAATATTACATCAAGCATAATTATTAGTAAATTGACAGAATTATTCTCTCGCTATGGTGATTGTCAACAGCTAGTTTCCGACAATGGAACTCAATTCACCAGTGCTGAGTTTCAAAATTTCATGAAATCACGAGGTATTCAACATTTGCGAACTGCTCCGTTTCATCCACAGTCCAACGGACAAGCAGAGCGTTTCGTGGACACGTTAAAACGAGCTTTAAAAAAGCTTAAGCAGGAAGGAACTAGTCAACAGAACCTGGAAACGTTTCTACAAACTTATCGTTCTACTCCGAATCGCAATTTAATTGATTTTAAATCACCAGCAGAAGCATTCCTTGGTCGAAAAATAAGAACATCGTTGGACTTATTGAAGCAAAGAGAAAATACCATTACAACATGCAATGAATTCAATAAGCATCATGGAGCTAAGGAAAGACATTTTACTGCCGGTGCCAAAGTCTACGCAAAAGTCAATCGCAATAATAAAGAACATTGGGTACCAGGTACCATCATCGAGCGCAAAGGAACAGTCAACTATAATGTCTTTATTAATGACGGAAATAAAACAAAACTTATAAGATCGCATACAAACTAAATCAGGCCCCGATATTCTTCTGACATCAGCGGAAACGCATCTAACATATTCCTCGATTTGATGGATATGTTTCGGATAAATAAACAACCTGAAATGATACAAGATGTTCCAGACATAGTCAATGAGGATCCGAACTCAGATACGGCAGACGTCTTTGAAGATGCTATCGATGGATCAACGTCAGAAACATCTGAATGCTTAGGGTTTCCTTCAAGATCTCAGACTCCTGAAACAGCACAAGTTACTTCATCTGGACGATCTGTACGTGCACCTACATGGATGAAGGACTATGATATCTCTTAAGTGAGGGAGGTGTTGGAGTAATGAGACTAATAATTCGACAACTAGATGTCCTTGCCAATGCCAACCCTGCACTTGCGTTGGCAGACATTTTGCTCTCACTCAGTCTTCGAGCGTGGCGAACAACACATCCATTTTTTATAATTAATTGTATTTCTCCTCTAAACCTATATTTTCCTCTTAAACTAATAAAGTGAATTGTTTAATGTTAAATCATTAGTTTCTTGTATGTCCCCAACGGTCATAACAATAAGAAAATTTATTGTGATAATATAAATATATTATACAGTCCCCCAGCTGTCGAAACACACTTGATTACGAACAGTGGCTTAATCTACCTGTTAGAAGCTCTTAAAAGGTAAAAAAGAAATACAAAATTTGTTTGTATGTATAATTAAATAAAGCTTTTGTTCAAAGAGTAGCAATAGTTTTCAGTAATGGGTACTACCTCCTGATCGCTAAATCACTTCAAGTAGCCTGCTGTGTAGAGATTCATAGAGTGCTGTCAAATAATCTAGCGAAACTTCGGACCAGGCTCGTTTTATGGCTCCATAATTTCTTCCGTTTCATAATAGGTCTATTCGCGTACTTTTCCGAGCAAGGCAGTACAAATCTGTCAATTTCGAAAATTTGAGCGCAATTCTCTCAGAGAGCGGAAAATGTACCGAAAAGTACGTGTATACACTTCGAGCTACTTCGAGCCATTTCTAGCTAATCACCAATTTGAACAAAACAAAACTATTTCAAACTGCAGCGAAAATTCACAATTTTAATTAAATTGATATAATTTTGTATTCTAACAATATCTGTATAACTCATAACCGAGCAATCGTTGGAAAATATATTTTGTTTATTCCGTCTATCTGTCAACTTTTTGCTTTTGACAATTTTATCAGTACATGCCGGTAGAAATTTCCTGAGCTGTTTCGAGCCAGGAGGGGAAATGTTGGTTACTCATTTATTTTGCTAGTTTTCTCTTTACCTGTCATTTTTGATGAGAACGTGTATAGACTTTGTGCGGTTGCGATCGATTGGTATCTATTGCGTTCGGTTTAAATCGCGTACGCGAACGAACCTAATATTGCTTTCCTCCTTCGTAGACTTTTCTTTAAAGCCAACCTCACAAGTTTTCCATGATGCTAAGGTCAGGTGAATATGGGGGACATGCAAGTAGGTTTACATTTTGGTTCTGAATCCAGGGCTCAGATCACGTAAAATGAAAACGATCGAACGACATCGTTTCGACAATAGCAGTCTCTGTTTATTTCCACAGATATGATAGAGACAGCATGCGTGAAAACGATATCGTTCAATCGTTTTTATTTTACGTGATCTAACCCCAGGCTTTTGTTGTCCGTGCGGTATGTATCGGTGCATTGTCTTGTTGGAAAGTCAATCGCTGACCACCAAATATCTCCGAAAACTGCGGAAAAGCTCTTTCCAGTAGCGATTTGTGAGTGATTGCCGTCATTTTGGAGCTTTGGAAATCCAGTTCCACAGTTCCGTAATGGCTGTAACTCCAGTTTCTGCCTTAATTTTAATTACGGAGACTTGAATTTGAAGCTCCTCTCAGTATCGTCCGCCTTTCTTGACATGTTGATTTGCTGACTATTCTTTTTCTGTTTTTTCCAGGTCTTTAATAAAGTTGTTTACAACAGTGGCGCCTGTTCCAAACTTGCTGGATGGATTTTCCTTGTTCCTTGCTCCTTGTTCCCGGTGTAATGGCGATATGGCGAATGAATAAAATTAATTAATCTGTAATGGCGATTTATGGCGAATGAAATAAACAGTCAATATATTTGATTAATTAATTTTATTAAAAATAACTTTGTTTAGGCACAACGAAGTAACTTGTGTAACCAATTGGCTTGTTTCCAAATTGTATTTTTAATGCGATCTCGGCGGCTACCTATCGTTGACTGTTTTGTTGTTGGTGGGTGCCATAATACTCCTCCCCCCGTTAATCACCCTAGGATTCACCATCAATGGTTAGGACAGCGAGTCTCGTGGCTGGACCGCGAATCGATCCGTTGCATGTTTTTACTTCGGCAAACCGTATTTGTCCATCTTTGGCAGGAAAAACCTTTGTTATGCGACCTTTCTGCCATCGGCTTCTTTTGGTATTAAAAACATAATTTGGCAGCACTCTTTTGTAAAACGTTTAAGTTTCAATTACAATAAAGTACATACTCTTCTTTTGTATCTCAAAGTGTAATGATATCTTTTATTTTATCTCCGGAGCTATTTCTTTTTCCAGATTACAGCGCGTACCAATTCACTAGGCCATTCTACTGCGCAGGTTTCTGTGTATTTTGTTTTTGTGTTTTGTTTTGTGTCGTGTATATTCTCTTAAATCCTCTCTCTGCGCAACCGACGGTTGGCCAAGTGAATTGGTTCGCGCTATAATCTGCGTACCACATCAGGTTATGTGTCCAAAAAATAAGAAATAGTTTTAATAAGAAGAATTTTGAGCAATAATTGAAATCAATAGTTTGTGCGTTTTGATAATTTTAATTTCGTTTGAGAAAATGTCGATGAGTAATTTGCCCGCCATTGAACGAATAAAGGGTCGTGAAAATTTCGATAATTGGAAATTTGCGGTGGAAAATTATTTAATAATTGATGATTTGTGGGCATCTGTGCAGGGTACGGAAACAAAACCTGAAAAATTGGCTCAGGCTAAGGCAAAAATTATTTTGTTGATAGATCCGTCATTATATGTGCACATAAAGGAAGCAAAAACTCCAAAAGATGTCTGGGAAAAATTATCGGCGGCTTTTGATGACTCGGGATTAACCAGAAGAGTTGAACTCCTACGTGAATTGACAACTACTCGCTTGGATGAATGTGCTTCTATAGAGGAGTATGTCAATAAAATTATTGGAACTGCACATAAGCTCAATTCTATTAATATGAAAGTCGACGACGAGTGGATAGGTAGTTTGCTTTTGAGTGGTTTGCCAAATGAATTTCAGCCAATGATAATGGCAATTGAAAGCAGTGGCATACAAATTACGGCTGATGCAATAAAGGCCAAGTTGTTGCAGGACTTTGATTCTTATTGCAAAGCGTCGAATTCGAAGGTGCAAGCAGTGGCAACATTTGGTGGCAAAGGGAAGGCAAGGCCAAGTATAAAGGCAAAGGTGTAAAGTGTTTTGGTTGTGGCGGTCAAGGTCACATAAAAAAGAATTGTCCATAGTCGACGTCTGGAGACACTGGTAGATTTTCAGCGTATACATCATATTCTGTACAACAGGAAAGCAGCTTAAACTGGTTTGTTGACTCAGGGGCATCGTCTCACATGACGAAGAATGCGGAACTATTTGAGAATTACATGCAGTTTCCCAAAACAGATGTTGTCATTTTGGCAGATGGTTCCAAGTTGGATGTTCTCGGCAAAGGTGATATTTCAATGCAGGTATGTGGAAAAAATACGACGAATGAAATATTTCTACGTGATGTGCTGTACGTTCCAAACATTTGTGTGAATCTGATGTCCATAAGCCAAACTGTGCAGAAGGGGAATACCATTCAATTTGATGCGAAGGGTTGTTCAATTCTTGATCGTGAAAGGAGAGTTTTTGCAACTGCAACTGAAAACGATAAGGTGTATAAGCTGAATGTTCCAGCGACGAATGCTGCTTATTTAACAGCAAACAAACAGCTTTGGCATAGGCGTATGGGTCACCCGAATAACGAAGTGTAGCGAAAATTGCAATCAGCTGGTGTTGGAGTGGAAAGTGGTAGTGCAGGTGACAAATCGTGTGTTACTTGCTGCGAAGGGAAGCAGTGTAAACTTCAATTCAAGCCATATACAAGTTGCACCACAGATGTTCTGCAATTGATACACTCAGATGTTTGCGGGCCAATGGAGAAACCATCGCTAGGAGGAGCCAGGTATTACGTTTTGTTTTTAGACGATTTTTCTAAAAAAGTTTTTATATATGCAATAAAAGGGAAAAAAGAGGTTGCTGATGATGTTGGTGAAGAGGTTGCTGCTGATGTTGGTGAAGTGTCTGCTGATGAGGAGAATGGCGAATATGAAAGGACTATGGTTGAGTTCGATGGTGATGCTGTTTTTTCGGAAAATGAGTCATACCTGACTGCGACTGATAGTAATTCAGATCCAGATGAAACTTCCAGTTCGGATTTTATTCCATCGCCATTAGTATTCAGTGGGGATAGCGTTGGTACTGTGCGACGTTCCGAACGAGTACCTAAGCCAACAAAATTTGAGAATTATGTTACGTTTGTCAACGAGGGATCCGAAGATGATGACCCGGATACATATGATGAAGCAATTTCTGGACCTAATGCAGCAAAATGGAAGGAAGCTATCAAGGAAGAGTACGATTCGCTGGTGAAGAATCAAACTTGGGACATGGTTGATCTTCCAGTTGGCAAGAAAGGACTAAATACGAAATGGATATTCAAGAGTAAGAGAGATATAAGTGGCAAAGTGGTTCGATACAAGGCGCGATTGGTCGCAAAAGGTTGCGCTCAGCGAAAAGGTGTGGATTTTGATGAGGTGTATTCTCCGGTCATAAGATATAGCTCTCTGCGATATTTGCTGTCGCTTGCAACGAAGTTGGATCTACACATCGAACAATTGGATGCAATAACAGCGTTTTTACAGGGTGAGTTATCTGAAGATATTTTTGTTCTCCCACCCAAAGGCTTAAATATTGCAAATAACAAAGTTTTAAAGTTGAGAAAATCCATTTATGGATTGAAACAATCATCAAGAGCATGGAATGCTAAGCTCAGTCAAGCTCTTAAGAGATTTAATTTGCGTCAATCAAAGTATGATCCGTGTATTTATTTTAGTAATGAAAACAGTAGTGAGTTATTGATAATGGCTGTCTATGTTGATGACATTTTGATTTTTTCAAAAGATTTAAAAGTATCCGAACATTTAAAAACTTATTTAAAATCTGAATTTCAAATGAAAGAGCTAGATAAAGTAAACTCATTTCTTGGTATGAATTTAATATACGATAAAGAATCCGGCAAGCTGTGTATTGACCAGGAACAATATATTTTGAAAATATTAAATCGTTTTGGTATGCAGAAGTGTAATCCTGTATCAAGCCCGATGGATGTAAATGTTAAATTGAGCAAAGATAATTGTCCACAATCTGAACACGATAAAGCTGAAATGGTAAATGTACCCTACCAGGAGTTAATTGGTAGTTTACTCTTCGCGGCTCAAATTAGTCGACCTGATATTTGTTACGCCGTCAATTTTTTGAGCCGATTTAATAATAATCCAGGGAAAGAGCATTGGGTACTTTAAGTACTAAGCTGTGCTATTCTCGGAATGGAAATCCTGATATAATTGGCTATTGTGACGCTGACTACGCCAATGATTTGGATGAACGGAAATCCATAAGCGGATATGTGTTTGTATCACAAGGCGGCGCGGTGTCATGGGGGTCCAAAAAGCAAGGTACGGTTGCCTTATCCACAACGGAGGCTGAATGTATTTCTATCGGTGCAGCGCACAGTGCGGCATTTGCATGGGAATTTGAACAAAAATCCTTAATTCAAATTCATATGTACATATTTTATTTCTTCTGTTTAAATATTATAATTTACTTAAATTTAAAGTATCAAATCAAGAAAACAATTGAGTTAAGCTATAATTATTCAGAAACTAAACTACTGTCATCGCTATCTTCAAGCTCTGTATCAGTTGAATCAATTTCATCAAACGATGAAGCACTTATGTTTTGTGAATTATTTGACAAATCTTCAATTTGTAAGTACATACTTATTTCTGAGATATTCCTATTTGATTTCCTTGAAGAAATATTTCTATGTGTCGAAATTAAAGGATCGGAAGTAAGTAATAAAACGTTCATAAGATCCGTGTTTGTCTGAATCCTACTCATCTTACGCGTGTGATTTAATCGATTTTTTCTTATTTCCTTATGTCGAGCCTCTAAAGCCTCTTCTGACAGAAGACCTATAGGTAATTCGAAAGAATTGATGACATCACAACCATGAATCAAGATCTTATGGATGCTAATTGGCATGTAATACCAATAATACAAACTTATATTTAAATCTTTTGTTTCTTTTAGTAATATTTTAAACTGTTGAACATTTATTTTTATACCTGACGATAAAACTCTTAAAATTGTGTGAAAGTTTTGTATTAAATTTAAATCTATTCCTGTGATTTCTGAACTGATTTCTGAGTCGTTAAAGAACCTTCTTGCAGTGTTTCCATCATTTGTAGATCCATAGCCTGGTTTTGGTTTATCCACTAAGAGCCCCATACGAATTTTAAAAAGTTCTTGAATTTTTTTTTTATTTTGCGTGAATATGGTCTTATTTTCAGCTCCTCTTACTTGCCACATTTTTAGCGGCAAACGCTAAGAAATGTGAAGAAGGCATTCAAAACACCTAATCCACGTGTGCAGAGTGGATAAGCCAAAACGGTAATGATCGGTATTAGGAAGCCTTTCAGAAACCACATAGTCAAATTCATTTCTTTTGGGGACGCTTCACGGTGGGCGGTAGAAGGAGTACAAGTCGAAAATTGCAATTTTTCAGGAGAGAGAAAAAACTTAATAAAACTTTTAATCTTTAATATTTTTTTTTGAATCAAATTGTGAATTTCTATTTTTACATCGAACACAAAAATAGAAAACTTATTTTTGTATTATTTGCAGTAAATAAGGAAAATAAGGTGACTTGTACTTATTTGACCATTAACATTTTGATCGAAAAGTGACTTATGCTGGTAAAATCAATAAACAATTTATAACAACATAAATACAAAAAAATGTTATTTCTACACCTAAGTGGGTATTTATAAGGAAAAAAATAATACTGCAATAAGTACATTAGGTGTACTCACCAGAATTGTGAAATTGTATTTTACTTCATGAACACACTTTTTCTCATCTCTATAGCAACACTGACATTATTTGCGAACTTGTACATTTTACTCTGTTGTATATTTTTCTGTTACTAAAGGTTTGGGGTATAATACGTATAGTAGGTAAATGTGTAAAATTGTACCAATATTTTGTTTTTGTAATAGCTATAAGAAAACTTCACACTTTTACATTTTTACAATGATACTATAGGCTTGATACAGTAAATCGTGATCGTGAATATCCCTATTATTGTTTGGAAATTCTACCCGGTCTGGCAAAAAGGTCAGACGCTCATACTCCTTTCCTATTTGGGACGACAGCTGCGCGTCAGGTACGGTTAGATTTGCGATGTCTGATGTAACCAGTTGAAGCCATGGAGCCATGGACGGTAGAGCACCGCGTTTTTTCCTGCGACAGTTTCGTCCGAAATAATGAGTCGGTCACGGCAGTGAATTTCGTCGCCACTTCAACAACCACAGAATTAGAGCTGTTCCTCCGCGAAATAGTATTCTTCGTTGGGTTGAATGCATTGCGTACACGAACACGAGGTATTTTGACGGACTGAAGACCTCCAGAAGCTCCACAAACGGTTCAAACCCCTAAAAGTGTCAAACGTGTTCGGCAAGCCTTTCTGCGCAGTCTAGGTTGATCTTCTCAGCAGCATGCAGCTGAACTTGGCATCAATGACCGTTCGATAAGGCGTATTTTACATCTGGAGCTGTATTTCCACCTACAAATTGGCCATTATGCAACAGTTGCAACCTGGGGATTACGCACAATGCCTTCGGTCCCCTTATTTATCCATGTGCGATTATTTCACGTAGGTATTTACGAGAAAAAGACCAGAACGCTGGAAGAATTGAAAGAAGCGATTCGCGTGGAAGCCGCTTAAATCGACCAACGCATTTTGGAAAGAATAGATGGCAAGTTCAAAGAACGCCTGCAAAAGTGCACCGCTGATCGTGGCCACCACATGACAGATGTGATTTTCCACACTTGATTGTTTCAAATGCTATGGAAAAGACGAACCAGAAACTGGCCAAAGGTTTTTTTTGTGGAGAAATTAATGATTTTAGGATTAATTGAAATCCACTTACAACACTGCCACTTAAAAAGTTCGCTTGTGAAATATTTTTTTCTTAAGACCAATGAAAAAAGCCGAGAAAGCAAAATATGAACGTAGGCAAATTATTTGGTCATTTTAGTACAAGTCAAAGAAATATGCATTATAGTTGCCAGTCAGAACAAAAAAAAAATACCCATTATTTGATCATAATAGTATAAGTCTACTTATACTCTTTTAACCTCCCACAATTATGTCTCATAAAGTTATATTACTTTGAACACTGTCCTTTATAGAGATTTGTGTATGCAATAGACTTATACTGCTTTTTCCAAACATGCCATATCAATTTTACAGTCGAATGGCGTACTTATCTCATTTTTACCAAATTTTGACTTATACTCCTTCTACCGCCCACCTTAGATATAGCATTTAGCAGAACAATTAGTGTCTGATAAAATGTTACTTATACTTCCATCTAGCATTGTAAAATGTAATTCATACTTAGCTAGCACAGAACTACCATTGAAATTAATTTGATACGCAGATAATTGGCGTATAGCATTTTTCATTAAAGACTCTTGCTCCCTTACTAAATGCTGATTCTCCTTCGTAAAAATGAACTTAATAGGTCTGCAAAACAATGTGGAGGAGGAACGTGGGTTAACCCATAACTCAGTTTTATTATCTACTAATTTGAGAGGAACAAAAGCTATCAAGAACATAAATTCATCAGTTTGAGATGTATTTTCCGTGAATTTCTGTTTGTAAAGGCTGTGTCCTGCACTGCCATCAAATCCCCACTTGCAAATTAGCTTTAAATCTGAGACGAGATCGATGTCAATGATTTTTAAAATGCTTTGTAGGATAATGTCTAATAGCTCCTTTAGGTTAACCTCTGCAGATATTTCACTTACAGATACATTTGGTAAAAAAAGTTTTTTAGCTTGCCTCAGAGTCTTGATGTGTGGAAAATAGCTCTTAGATTGCTTATTCATAAAACTGCGGAGAATATTATACTTTCTTTCAGAAAGGTCAAGGTCAAAATATAAAGCAAGAACTTGATGAGGACTTAAAGTCGGCTGATGTTGACTTGTTGATGTTGATCCTCTTGAAATATCGCATGCAAAACTAAGTTCTTCAACGGAGCGTGAGTTTATCAGATCTTGAACTCTACGTTTTTTTGTCTTTATAGATGCTTCCTCAAACCTTACTAAAGGTCTCCCGCGACGAGTTTCTTCCTGCGGCTCTCCAGTGGATCTTGATGGAGTTGGTTGCAGATCGCTTTCTGTCTCAGTTGGTATCGATAGTTCTTTTTGTAACCACTTTGAATGTCGCTTATATAAATATTTGCGGTTTCTAGAGCAATCTTTCCACTTTCTGCTCATTGCTAAACAATAAGCTTCACCTGCGTGTCTAATTTTGGCATTTAACCTATCAGAACAGTCATTTAAAATTAAAAGGGATTTCAGTTTTTGGATTACTTTATACAGTTTCTCTGAATTTGGATTTGAAATCCAATCGTCGACCAAATAACAATTTCGAATCGTTGGGTATTGTGCTGGGAAAAAATGCACTCTTACTAGGGTAGCAATTTGTAGCAAAAAAAAAACACAAGAACAAAGTCTGATATATGACTTATGCATAGCAATTAAATGTACAGAATATTTTGCGCCGAATATTCTAGAACAAAACAACCGCCTGTCGCGCCGCCTATTTATTTTTTTAGAACAAAACAACACTTCTTCACAGTAAGCTAAATTGAAACTAATAAAATAGCAACATGATGGTTCTACTCAATGCAGCGTTACCGCAAGTACCGTTATGTTTTAAGAGAAAACCCTTTTAATTTTGTTTGATTGAGTCATTTTTCTACAATAACACACCGTTTATTGAGTTAAAAGCGAACATGTTTTTTTTTTTGTTTTTGTCCAAGGGTTGCCGCACTATGCAGCGGTACAAGAGGCTATATGGCTACAAGGTTTGCAGAAGGAGCTGATGCAGATATATTCCACCACTAAGCTGTTCTGCGATAGTCAAAGTGCTGTACATCTAGCTTCAAATGAAAGCTACCGCCCTCGCACAAAGCACATCGACATTCGCCATCATTTTATTCGCGACGTCATCGCCGATGGAAAAATTTGTTTAACGCATATTGGTTCTGATAAGATGACTGCTGATATAATGACTAAGACGCTGCCATCTCCTAGGGCTAAGAGTTTGGTCCAATCATTAGGATTAAATACGAATTAGTTTTAGTGGGGATGTTGGCATTAAAAACATAATTTGGCAGCACTCTTTTGTAAAACGTTTAAGTTTCAATTACAATAAAGTACATACTCTTCTTTTGTATCTCAAAGTGTAATGATATCTTTTATTTTATCTCCGGAGCTATTTCTTTTTCCAGATTAATCTGCGTACCACATCAGCTTCTTGGCTGATTAGAGATCGTTGACTTTTAGTGGACGTACTTTTTCATTCCATTTTGGCCGTCGTAAAAGTTGCGGTAGGTACTCTACGGTCCATTTTTTCCACAAACGGTATTTGAGATTTTGCGATATTCTCCACTGCTTTCTTAGACAAATTTTCTCGTCAACTGGATGAGGCGTTTGTGTGGAATTGACGCATCCTATCAAAAAATGGTTGGGTGTAATAGGTTCATCATCTTCCAGCGAAACGTCCGTTCAATTTCAGTTCAATTTCAATTTTATTTGGCAAGGTACGAATAAGAACAAAAGTCTTTTATAGTACTAGAAAGCTCACTAGAATATGCACTTTAAATTAATTTTGGAAAATAAGGAGCACAATTAAATTAATGTTTATATTTTAAATTAAATCTACAATTTAATTAAAAAGATATGAGTGATACAAAGGAAGGAAATCAAATAGATGGAAAAGTGGGAAATGAAGGGAGAAAAGAGAAAAGCTGAAACTGAAAGATGAAATAGAAAGAAAACTATAGGGGAGAGTGGGTATGTATGGGACACGACCATTTTCCTAAACGCTATACCCTTTTTTCCATTTGTGCTGATCACAAATTTGTTCTTTAATGTGTACCCACCGGTCAACGAAGCAGGTCTTGTGCACAGTTGTAATTACGCAGTGGAGAGCAAAAAGTATTTTGTATATAAAAAGTAAAATCCTTGGGCAAACTTTGAGTCAAAGAAAAAAATTAATGAGTGAACTTATTGTACAAAAAAGTGAATCGAATATATAATAACATTTATTACGAATTAATTTACTGTAACGAAACGTCCCCGTTCGTCACACTTTTATGGCCGCCACTGTAGACACTTTGTATGGCCACTACTGTGCACAGCCAACCGCAGACACACCACCCGCTGCTATTGAACAAATTACCTAGACTGGCCAACCAAACAACATTCGTGACAAGAAATTTGCATTCGTCACTTATAAGTCACACTGTCCCATTGTAGGAAATTGCATGAGTACCCGAATGAAATTGTCATTCGGAGAGACTTATCTACTGTTGTTAGTACCAATCCCGTGTACCAGATAAGGCTCCCACTATAGAAAGTGACTTCGGTCACTATTCTGAATTTTTGGTGGCTGAGTTTCCTTTGGGAGACTGGCCTTAAATTGGAACCGCGCTTGTCGCTGGGCCTCAAATCGGAGCCACGCTCGTCGTTGGGCCGCAAATCGGAGCCACGCTTGTCGTTGGGCCGCAGATCGGAGCCACGCTCGTCGTTGGGCCGCAAATCGGAGCCACGCTTGTCGTTGGGCCGCAGATCGGAGCCACGCTAGTCGCTGGGCCGCAGATCGGAGCCACGCTTGTCGTTGGGCCGCAAATCGGAGCCACGCTTGTCGGTGGGCCGCGCAACGGAGCCACGCTTGTCGCTGGGCCGCAACGGAGCCACGTTTATCGCTGGGCCGCAACGGAGCCACGATAGTCGTTGGGCCGCAACGGAGCCACGCTCGTCGTTGGGCCTCAACGGAGCCACTCTTGTCGCTGGGCCGCAACGGAGCCACGCTCGTCGTTCGGCCGCAACGGAGCCACGTTTATCGCTGGGCCGCAACGGAGCCACGCTTGTCGTTGGGCCGCACACGGAGCTACGCTCGTCGCTGGGCCGCATCTTGTAAACACGGAGCCACGCTTGTCGCTGGGCCGAATCTTGTAAACACGGAGCCACGCTTATCGTTGGGCCGCATATTGTATTTGTATAGTGTATACTCAACCTAGGAAGTTAATCAATGTTAAGGTAATCATAAGATAGTAGTTTATACGTTGGTTAATAAAATAAAGAATATATCTTAACCAAAGTTTGGTGTTTCTTTGGCGAATCCTGGATCCGGCGGGCAAAACCTCGGCCTTAGAAAAAGCACATCACAAATGGCGCCCGAGCAGGGACTTCAATAGAGGTATCCCAAATAGTAAACCCGTAAAGCCCTCACCAGAGGCACCCCGACCTCACCATAAGAGGAACAATCAACCTGTCTGCGAAGTTGAATGCCGCAGAAGACCCCGTAAAACCCTCACCAGAGGCACCCCGGCCTCACCATAAGAGGAACAGTAAACCCGTCTGCGAAGTCGAATGCCGCAGAGGACCCCGTAAAGCCCTCACCAGAGGCACCCCGGCCTCACCATAAGAGGAACAGTAAACCCGTCTGCGAAGTCGAATGCCGCAGAACCCGAAAGCCCTCACCAAAGGCACCCCGACCTCACCATACGAGGAACAGTAAACCCGTCTGCGAAGTTGAATGCCGCAGAGAGAACCCGTAAAGCCCTCACTAGAGGCACCCCGACCTCACCAGAAGAGGAACAGTAAAATCGTCTGCGAAGTTAAGTTCCGCAGAGAGAACCCGTAAAGCCCTCACCAGAGGCAGCCCGACCTCGCCATAAGAGGAACTTGAACCCGTAGAACCTCAGTGGAGGTATCCAGACCTCACCAGGAGGAACTTGAACCAGTAAAACATCAGTGGAGGTATCCCGACCTCACTAGGAGGAACCAAATAAAGATCGTGTGATAAATAGGAAATCACGATACCATGACCGACCCCAATCCCAACAACCAATGGCCAGCGAAGGAAGCTACCATTGGCTTTTCCACCGAAGACCGCAACAAAGATGTTGATCTTGCCAGCAATCTCGGCTGGATATACCTGCTGCAGAAGCAAGAGCTCGTAGAGCTCATGAGGGAGAGAAGCTTAAACACGAGAGGAAACGTCAGCCAGCTACGGAAGCATTTAAGTGGCTACATCAAGAAAGCTGTCTCTCGCCCCCGGCTATTCAAATGGCACTCATCACGATTCACCAACGTGAGACGCCCCAATCCAACATCAGTACGGAGCCACCACGCCATGCCCGTCCCAGCCTTAGCTACGAAGCCGAGGTGACCAATACGGTTCGAAAGTGGAGCCTAAAGTTTGACGGCGCAGGAAACGCTTTGGAATTCACATCGAACGAATGGAAAAAAATTACTCTGGGATACGAGATTCCCCCCCCGATCACATGGATCACGGAGTTGCGATGAATTCCCGCGCTACTGATTTATAATTTTAAGACCAACTTATTTTTTTTTTTTTTTTCTATTATGTAGTTATAGTATTAAAATTAAGGATATGAATAACCAAAACAAAAAAAAAAACAAAAAAAAAAATTTAAAAAATAATAATAATAATAATAATTAGGTACCAGCGATATTAATTATTTTTACTGATATTATTGTTTTTGTTTTTATTTATATACAGGGCTCAAGGCCATTTCAAGGGGACCCCGAACCTCACGCTACCACAGCAACGAAGCTTATTCTGGTAACACCATTGGGACCCTCAATCGACCACAAGAAATTACAGATACCTGAGCCACAGTAAAACTACAACAGCAAACGAAGCAAACTTATAATTAAGTTAGAAGTATTTAGAATATAAGCTAAATTTAAGATACTATTTTGTAATAATAGGCGTATTTTTTTGGGAAGTGAGTATAACAAAACCAAAAGTGGGTATAACAATTTTGCATGTAAAACCAAAAGTGAGTAGAGTATAACAAAACCAAAAGTGATTATACCAGTTTTGCATGTAAAAGTAAAAGTGAGCTAGCTATAGATTCCCAAAAAAATACGCCTAATGAAGGAATTAATAAACGAGCCCTACCAACTAGTGGTATCGACGAGAAGGTTCTCGTCTGACGAAAAGGGAGGGGAATGTAACGAAACGTCCCCGTTCGTCACACTTTTATGGCCGCCACTGTAGACACTTTGTATGGCTACTACTGTGCACAGCCAACCGCAGACACTGTCCCATTGTAGGAAATTGCATGAGTACCCGAATGAAATTGTCATTCGGAGAGACTTATCTACTGTTGTTAGTACCAATCCCGTGTACCAGATAAGGCTCCCACTATAGAAAGTGACTTCGGTCACTATTCTGAATTTTTGGTGGCTGAGTTTCCTTTGGGAGACTGGCCTTAAATTGGAACCGCGCTTGTCGCTGGGCCACATTCGGAGCCACGCTTGTCGCTGGGCCGCAAATCGGAGCCACGCTCGTCGTTGGGCCGCAAATCGGAGCCACGCTTGTCGTTGGGCCGCAACGGAGACACTCTTGTCGTTGGGCCGCAACGGAGACACTCTTGTCGCTGGGCCGCAACGGAGCCACGCTCGTCGTTGGGCCGCAACGGAGCCACGTTTATCGCTGGGCCGCAACGGAGCCACGCTTGTCGTTGGGCCGCACACGGAGCTACGCTCGTCGCTGGGCCGCAACGGAGCCACGCTTGTCGCTGGGCCGCAACGGAGCCACGCTCTTCGTTGGGCCGCAACGGAGACACTCTTGTCGCTGGGCCGCAACGGAGCCACGCTCGTCGTTGGGCCGCAACGGAGCCACGTTTATCGCTGGGCCGCAACGGAGCCACGCTTGTCGTTGGGCCGCACACGGAGCTACGCTCGTCGCTGGGCCGTAACGGAGCCACGCTTGTCGCTGGGCCGCATCTTTTAAACACGGAGCCACGCTTGTCGCTGGGCCGCATCTTGTAAACACGGAGCTACGCTCGTCGCTGGGCCGTAACGGAGCCACGCTTGTCGCTGGGCCGCATCTTGTAAACACGGAGCCACGCTTGTCGGTGGGCCGCGCAACGGAGCCACGCTTGTCGCTGGGCCGCAACGGAGCCACGTTTATCGCTGGGCCGCAACGGAGCCACGCTAGTCGCTGGGCCGCAACGGAGCCACGCTTGTCGCTGGGCCGCAACGGAGCCACGCTCGTCACTGGGCCGCAACGGAGCCACGCTTGTCGCTGGGCCGCAACGGAGCCACGCTCGTCGTTGGGCCGCAACGGAGCCACTCTTGTCGCTGGGCCGCAACGGAGCCACGCTCGTCGTTCGGCCGCACACGGAGCTACGCTCGTCGCTGGGCCGCATCTTGTAAACACGGAGCCACGCTTGTCGCTGGGCCGAATCTTGTAAACACGGAGCCACGCTTATCGTTGGGCCGCATATTGTATTTGTATAGTGTATACTCAACCTAGGAAGTTAATCAATGTTAAGGTAATCATAAGATAGTAGTTTATACGTTGGTTAATAAAATAAAGAATATATCTTAACCAAAGTTTGGTGTTTCTTTGGCGAATCCTGGATCCGGCGAGCAAAACCTCGGCCTTTGAAAAAGCACATCACATTACTTCTAATTTTGTTTATCTTGATAAGGTGCCCTACAGGATGATTGGGACACTCATATGCAGGAGGAATGGGACAGAGTGTCCTCAACCTCAACCTCAGCATGTTGCACCAAATAAGAGGAATCCACGGGATATTTATTCCTTTAGTGTGGATTTAAAATCCAAATTTGTATCACTGTCATGAATACCCACTTTTCTGAATTGTTCCTTTTTTCTTTATACACTTTTTTGTTATGTTTTTTTTATTTTTTTGTACAAGTGAAGCTGTATGTTTTTAACTCTTTTTTTGTTAGAACTGAATAATATATATTTTGGTTTGATAAGTAAACCGAAAACTTATGTTATTTTATCGTCTTTTGTTATAGAAAAAAAGATTTTAACATAGCCGTCCCATTCCACCACATAGCACCACACCACATTCCACACATAATGTTAGGTGTGTACATGGAATGAATTTTAACTTCTATTCTGGTAAACGTTTTAATACATTTGTGTTTTTAATAGCTTGCCACATTGTTATATTATCTTAAGAAAACTGTTTTGTGCAGATATGATTTATAAGTTGCGAGTAGTTGAGTTTTTACTGAAAAGTGTCCCATACATACCCACTCTCCCCTAAGAATAGATTACAATGACGAGAAGTGTGCAAATAAAGCACTTTTAATTTGCTTGGCTCCTATTACTTGTTTGATGGTTATACACTACCGCTCACTAGGATGAGGCCATACATTTTGCAATAGATATTCACTCTTTATGCCTATTGAAAATGTTTTACCCGGAAACTTTTACTACCTGTGAAAAGGTACATATTTTCCCAATAGTAAGTCATAAAATTAAAGGGCAAATAAAAAACTACGGCTGAAATTTCCCAAGATCAAACAATGAACTACCTGAAAAGCGTATAAAAAGATGCGTCACTAGGATGAGGCCACTGCGAATATTTCGTTGCAGGAGTACACGTTAGCGATTTTTTTTCAAAGTTTTGTTAATAACTGTTAAAAAGAACTGTTTTTATTTAGTTTAAAAAAAAATGGTTTCCGGAAAGACTTTGACAGCGACAGAAAGAGGAAAAATAGATGCTTTCAAGGAGTCAGGACTCTCAATGCGAGAAATTGCAAGGAGGCTAAATGGAAGTAAGGCTGTTGTAAGCAGTTATCTTGGGGATCCCCAACTCTATGGGAAAAATCAAAAAGGATGTTCGGCAGAGCAACAAAAGCGGTTTATTCTACGGCTTGCCTCAAATTCGACACTACCAGCGACTAAAATAAGGGGCCAAAAGCGGAGTATCAGCCAGGATAGCAACGGTCCGAAGGATAATACGAACAAGTGGTACTATACAGAGAAGAAAACTTAAAAAGAAACCGGTTTTGAGGCAAGTACACAAGGAGCATCGAAGAAATTTTGCAGGAGAACATGTCGCTTGGAGCAGTGAATGGAAACGCGTTGTCTTTTCGGATGAAAAACAGTTTAGCCCATCAACTACACAACTTGCGACACATCAACTACAGTCTGTTGGCTAATGCTTTGAGCTTCAAGGGATGCTGCTCCCATCTCACTCAAGCTACTATACGAAGGGGCCTGGATTGAAGAAAAGGAACTGTTCTGCGCGTTTGATGATAGCGGGCGCGGAAGACCTGAACTGGACGGATATTGTGGATTTTGCTGGGCACTATTCGCAAGATAGTCAAAGTTAAAGTTCTTTCGTGGATTGCCACTCGTTTCATGAATCACATTTTCTACATTAAGTGAAGGAAGGGTGTCTCTGAATGATTGCTCAAAGGTTTTTTGACCTTCATTTGTCATCCCTTCAGTTGTACGGAACTCATCTGAGGTCGACGTCGACTTTCTGAGAGTATTCGCTCTTACAAGGGGAGGTGAACGGGCTACATTTGCAATCGAGGGTGGAGGAACTGACGTTGAAAACAACAGCTCATCAGGTGGTTGCTGACTTGCAGTTGGATTGTATGAGGGCAACTCGTATGAATTCGGGGTAGTTGTAATAGGGTTATTGGACATTTTTGCCAGGGGTGAGTGTCTTACATTCGCCATGGTAGTAGGTAATGTATTTAATGCCAAATTGGTAATAGAACGTGTTGTAATTCTTCTAGTATCGACAATTTCAGCTCTTTTACTTTTCTGAATTATCTTTTTTTTTTCAGTTGAACTCATCATACCAAGAAGTAACTATACTGACACGTTTAGACGATTTACTAGACTGGGCTTATCACAAATACGATAAATTATGTAAGTATGTATCTATAAATTAATTGTAAGACAAAAATAAAACTTGTACCTAAGGTAAATGGTGGAATGCAAGAAACGGAAACAAAAAAAAATATATATAATGTGTGTTATTAGTGTTATTAAATGTGCAACTTATGTGGGAATAAATAAACGATATAAAAAAAAACGGAACGTCAACATCAACTATATATACGTATATATTTATATGTATTTATATAGATATATATTTGTTTGTTGTATTTGTAATTTCATATATTCATTCGGGGTGTTTCGGGTTGCTTTCTTCGGCGGCGTTGTTGGGGTTGCATGATGAACTGATTTATCGGCAGCTTGGTAGATGTGTGGACATCGGACGGACGATGAATTTGAACTCTCAGTGCAGCAGAATTAGCACACAGAAACATAAGTACTTGGACTAACATCGTTGCATCTCACGTTAGCGTTGCATCTACACGTTAGCGTTGCATCTACACGTTAGCGATTTTTTTTCAAAGTTTTGTTAAGAACTGTTAAAAAGAACTGTTTTTATTTAGTTTAAAAAAAAAATGGTTTCCGGAAAGACTTTGACAGCGACAGAAAGAGGAAAAATAGATGCTTTCAAGGAGTCAGGACTCTCAATGCGAGAAATTGCAAGGAGGCTAAATGGAAGTAAGGCTGTTGTAAGCAGTTATCTTGGGGATCCCCAACTCTATGGGAAAAATCAAAAAGGATGTTCGGCAGAGCAACAAAAGTGGTTTATTCTACGGCTTGCCTCAAATTCGACACTACCAGCGACTAAAATAAGGGGCCAAAAGCGGAGTATCAGCCAGGATAGCAACGGTCCGAAGGATAATACGAACAAGTGGTACTATACAGAGAAGAAAACTTAAAAAGAAACCGGTTTTGAGGCAAGTACACAAGGAGCATCGAAGAAATTTTGCAGGAGAACATGTCGCTTGGAGCAGTGAATGGAAACGCGTTGTCTTTTCGGATGAAAAACAGTTTAGCCCATCAACTACACAACTTGCGACACATCAACTACAGTCTGTTGGCTAATGCTTTGAGCTTCAAGGGATGCTGCTCCCATCTCACTCAAGCTACTATACGAAGGGGCCTGGATTGAAGAAAAGGAACTGTTCTGCGCGTTTGATGATAGCGGGCGCGGAAGACCTGAACTGGACGGATATTGTGGATTTTGCTGGGCACTATTCGCAAGATAGTCAAAGTTAAAGTTCTTTCGTGGATTGCCACGCGTTTCATGAATCACATTTTCTACATTAAGTGAAGGAAGGGTGTCTCTGAATGATTGCTCAAAGGTTTTTTGACCTTCATTTGTCATCCCTTCAGTTGTACGGAACTCATCTGAGGTCGACGTCGACTTTCTGAGAGTATTCGCTCTTACAAGGGGAGGTGAACGGGCTACATTTGCAATCGAGGGTGGAGGAACTGACGTTGAAAACAACAGCTCATCAGGTGGTTGCTGACTTGGAGTTGGATTGTATGAGGGCAACTCGTATGAATTCGGGGTAGTTGTAATAGGGTTATTGGACATTTTTGCCAGGGGTGAGTGTCTTACATTCGCCATGGTAGTAGGTAATGTATTTAATGCCAAATTGGTAATAGAACGTGTTGTAATTCTTCTAGTATCGACAATTTCAGCTCTTTTACTTTTCTGAATTATCTTTTTTTTTTCAGTTGAACTCATCATACCAAGAAGTAACTATACTGACACGTTTAGACGATTTACTAGACTGGGCTTATCACAAATACGATAAATTATGTAAGTATGTATCTATAAATTAATTGTAAGACAAAAATAAAACTTGTACCTAAGGTAAATGGTGGAATGCAAGGAACGGAAACAAAAAAAAATATATATAATGTGTGTTATTAGTGTTATTAAATGTGCAACTTATGTGGGAATAAATAAACGATATCAAAAAAAACGGAACGTCAACATCAACTATATATACGTATATATTTATATGTATTTATATAGATATATATTTGTTTGTTGTATTTGTAATTTCATATATTCATTCGGGGTGTTTCGGGTTGCTTTCTTCGGCGGCGTTGTTGGGGTTGCATGATGAACTGATTTATCGGCAGCTTGGTAGATGTGTGGACATCGGACGGACGATGAATTTGAACTCTCAGTGCAGCAGAATTAGCACACAGAAACATAAGTACTTGGACTAACATCGTTGCATCTCAGATCGTTCCCGCAATTCCATGCTAGCCAGGGGAAGACTTGAAACGTTCTGCTTTACAACACATAAAAAGAGATTACTGACTAAGGATGGACTAGTGCAACTTGACTTGACAAAACTATCAGACGAGGCCACTAGACTCATGTTATAAGAAGACTATACTATAAGGAAAAGAAAGGTGAAATGAGTTGATAGGAAAATAAAATTGGAATAAAAAGGATGTATAGATTAAGAAAACGAAAACTAATGAAGTGCCAATTGTTATCGCTGTCAACATCGAAGCTTCTCGTCGCAATTCGAGGTGGCTTTCCGAAGGGCTATCCCCTCGAAGACTTACGGGATTTCAATGTTGACAGCAAGAACAATTGTGGACGAATAGAAGACTTGGACAAACACAAACGTTGGGCGCCATTTGTTATACGTTTATTTGGAGGAGATATAGAGGGCGTTGGAGGAATGGTAAGTAGACAGGAAGCCAGGATGTGGAAGGGACCTAAGGATAGGAGAGGAAATAGAAAGAGAGAGAATGTCGAAAAGCGAAGAGTGTGGCATGCTTGCGTTGCACAGCGTAGCTCGCTGGATGGGCTGGTTCTTGCCTTCGGTTCCCAACCTAACCTACAACAATACATTTAACATGCCAAAAAAAAAAGCTTTACCCTTTTAAAGCGGACGGACGTCCACCACACTGAGAGAGCTGCGGATGTTGTTGCAGCTTGGCCTTTTCCCTCCCCTCCTGGAAGTCCTTTGGCCTTAGAATGAACTTCCCCTTATGTGGCTGCCTTCAACTCAGTCCATATGCGCCGAAAGGACTGTAGCCAACCCTACCGCACCCCTGAAATCTCGCATTTAGCAAGCCATCAGTTCAATTGAAACACTAAATTTTATCATAGGTGTGATTATATTTATACTGGGGCAAAGCATAGTTGATCTAAGCTCTAAAATTTAACTTGGGGTAATTTAAAATATAGAAAATTAATCAAAACAAAAAAAATTAAACTATTAAATTTAGTTCCACCCGCCGTATCCAACGAAGATAACTACTTTTTGTTATCTCAAAAAAAAACTTAATAAAAAAAACCTTTAAACCGAGTCCTACCTATATAGAGCTCTTTATAAGTGGTCACTTTGCTTGACAAAGATGTCCACGGCCCTACAAAAAAAAAAACAAAACGGAGATGAAACAAAACTTTCACAAAAAAAAAAAAAAAATTAAATCCAAAAAAAAAAAAAAAAAAAAATAAAATCACCCCAAAATGCCTTATAACTAAAATAAATAACAAAAGAAAATTGTATAAGTAATAAAAATAAACTAAATTAAGACAAATAATTTTATAAATTATATGGACCAAAAGAACCAAAAACAAAAAAAAACAAGATTTTTTAAATATATCCAAAATTTAACGAAATAGAATAAATAAATAACAAAAAAAAAAATAAAAAGGGTAATAAATAATTTAAACGCAATATATCAATAAACAACTAAAACTACAAAAAAATATATGAATTAATAAAAAATAAGAAAAACGAGAAAAAAAAGATAAATATGCAGCAAAAAAAATTATAAATAACAAAAAAAAAATCTTTTTTAGGTGGCAGCGCTGAAGGCCAATTTTTTTCAATAAAAATATTTTTTTTTGTTGGCTGCTGGCAACGCTTGTATATGTTGTCGACACTTATGGCAGCGATATTCATATGTTTGTATATATCTATCAGGGCAGATTATACAGATTGATTGCTTCGGTTTGATGTTTTGACGTATAATGGTAACGTTGACTGTGACGTGTGTGTTGGCGTTTAATAGTGACGTAGATGCGATGGCATATAATGATGACGCATATGCGTCGCGTTGGCAATTTGCCAGTGGAGCACCTTTTTAACCCACTTGTTGTTTTAGCTTTTTTTTTTTTTTTTTATGCTGTTTACGTCACGAATTTGATTTTGTCACGGCGATTCTTTTTGAGGTTTGGAGCTCAACACCCAAAATGCTGGTTGGCTCTAACCTTGAGACGTTTGGCTGTCAAGACTTTTCAAATGTGTATAATAATGTAGTCTGACCGCCGAATTCCGAAATTTGTTGATTTACACTGCACTGCCTATAATAACACCATTGATAACACACAATAATCTAATAAATAACTCCTAATTATCCTAGGCACTCACCCCTTTATTCTCCAGCGGAATTTCTTGGCTTTAATGTTTTAATATAAAAATTTAAAATAAGTACTTTTTAACACTGCCTTTTTCAGGTCTTTAGAAGTAACTTCACTTGATCCAGATCCTCTGCCCGCTATTTCAAAAAAAATTCTCTGAATAACAGAGTCATCTACTCTCCTTTTCTGTTCCGAATTAATTTTGGGTTTGTGTACATACTCGGCGAAATACTACACATATCTTGGACAACGCTCATATGGGACGGATAAAGACAAAGCTCATTTATGTTAAAAGCTAATTAGTGACATTTGACAGTTGATGTAGGTAGGGTAGAAGTAGAACAGAACTTTTTTTTGTTTTTTATCAACGAGCATGGACAGTGGACGCATTCAATAAATTGTTTATTTTTATAATTAGCAGTCATTACAGGGGACCGCAACATACTTCTTGGGAAATGCTTAAAGGAAGATACGAAAACAAACGCGTCATTGTTAATAATCAACTAAAAATGCTGTTATCGCAGCCGATGATCACTAGTGAAAACTCAGAGTTGATTAAAAACATGTTGGACACTACAAACGAATGTGTGGAATCACTAAAAAATTTGTCAGTGGAGGTTGATAATTGGGACCCCATTCTGGTTTTCATTGTTGTTCAAAGGTTACCGTCTGAATCCCTGCAGCTATGGGAACAATCACTGTCATCTGATAGAGATTTACCTGATTACAAAGACTTAAAAAAATTCCTTGAATCTCGTTTTCGTACCCTCGAAATTATTCAGGCAAATAAAATCAGAACTAGGGAGCCGCAGCCACATCAAAGGCATCAAGGTGTTAGAAATGTT
Organism: Cheilosia scutellata; assembly: GCA_955612985.1. Taxonomy (NCBI): domain Eukaryota; kingdom Metazoa; phylum Arthropoda; class Insecta; order Diptera; family Syrphidae; genus Cheilosia; species Cheilosia scutellata. The sequence continues at coordinate 70,409,917 of OY015313.1, forward strand.
GTACAGTCATATCATGGATCATCAAATGCCCTGTCATATGCGTGTTTGTATTGCAATAGCGACCACACATTAAGATCGTGTCCTTCATTTAAGGCAGTGTCAGTCGGCGAACGTCTACAATTTGTTAATCGTATGAAACTGTGTCAAAATTGTCTGCGGAAAGGTCATACAGCTTTTAAGTGCAAGTTTGGCATTCGTTGCTCCATTTGTAAACGCACGCATAACACTTTGTTGGACCAATACAACGAAAGTAGCACTCATACTCATGACCAAGGCCCGAGCACTAGCAATGCGCAAAATAACAATAGTGAAACTGCAGAATACGCTCATTTTAGGCGTATTTTTTGAGCCTCTTTACTATACTCACTTTTCGAGTCTCAAAAAAACATCCCCAACTCACTTTTAGGTATGGGTATGTCCAATTGATACTCATTATTTTAGAAACTGAAAATCGTTCTTAAATTGTATCGACTGCAAAGGTTCGTTAACTAAAAGTGAATGAACTATATTTCGAAATTCCAGCCGTATTCATACTGCTGGCAGTATTACTGTCGCCAGTAATAACTAGATTTTTAGGTGCACTGCGCGAACTCGTCAAGCGCCCTTGCAAATCAGATACGAACTGCGATCTTAACTCAATACGTCTGACTCACTTGACGAGCTGCAATGTGCAGTCCTACACTAATACTATGACACCTTTGAGCAGGAGGGATTTCCCTGCTCAATCAAGCTATACCTGTTTTAAACGTTAACAATTCGGCCATCCTACATTGCACTGTCCTCCCCCCTTCAGGTTCGGGGATAGAATAGACCTGAGGTAAGGTATGCCTGTCGTAAGAGGCGACTAAAATCCACCCGTATGCTGGGGAGATAAAATGCAGCATCGTTAAAGGAGCTTTCCAGACGGAGGTTAACTGCGAATACACAATAAGCAGTCCCCCACCCAGAGAGGCGGAGAAGGAGGGCGTGGCTGAAAAGGTCAAAGGAACCCCTATGAACTCTCTGTGACAAGACGAGCAAGCACCGTCTTCCAAGTAAGTGCTCCCCATCTCATAAGGTGGCAACGAGGGATACAGCAAGAAGCAAATGGCGAGATCCGGCGGCACCCGCCACACCGTGAAATGTGCAGCTTCTCAACCTGGAAGCGACTGCACATACATATATTTATTGTAGTATAATGCAAAAAAAAAAAAAAAAAAACATTCTACTAAAACAAGTGGTAAAAATTACCGTAAAACATTAAGACCGAGTCCAGTAAGGTCTTAATTATGGCATACTGGAAAAACGAATTGGAACGATCGCTATGAGGGCTGACGTTTGTAGTATTCTGTTACCTGAGTAAGCAAGAGTGGAATCTTGCGGAAATGGCTTCCAGACTAATGCTACAAGCGCCTCCGTCCCGTTAAAACCTTGGCAGGCCTCAAAGTACGTTCAATGTTTCGTCACCATTAAGTTGGTGGTGTAGGTCCGGATGTAATATTCCTGGTTAGCACCGATCCGGCTCTGGCACAAAACTCCATAAGGGCTTGTGTCAACCCTCGCATGGCCTCACTGCTTGCAAAGACAACCATGGGATCCTTAGGTGACTACACATTCGAACATTGATAGCGGCTTTGAGGGGGGACCAAATAGAAATGACCACAACCAACATAGACCAAAACACCGGAGGATTAATAGAGGAGACCATTGAAAATCCCTTTCGAGGAGGATCAAAGATGCTGAGGTCACCAGTATCACAAAGAAGTACCGAACGGCGCGAGTCACCCACAGTACGAACAAGGGCGGCCGAATCCACCGTCCAACAATCAGACTTCCACAAGCTAGGCGAGCAAATAAGATGGCTGGTAGAAATGCTGGAAGATGGCAAAAGACGCTCGATCCACCTACCGATGAGAGACGCAATTGAAAGTATCAGAGCTCTTTACGAACTCTCGGCGATTCAATTGCATGACGAGAAAGCAAAGGAAGTGATTCGTAAGAACAATTCCTCGCAAACCTCGCCATGGTTAAAGGTAACAACAGAGCCCAAGAAGAGGCAGGTTGCAGACGATGAACCCCCGGAGCCCAAACGGAAGCAGCATAACTTACCAAATGGTTCTGCAGACAACGTACTACCAGAACCAAAAAGGAGACAAGTTAATGCTGAAAACAGCATTGCAAACACAAGATACCCGGAGCAGAAACGGAAACAAAAACACCCACCTGCGAAAATAACCAAGGAGAAAGATGGGAATACCGGCGTTGAGACTCCAGTGACCAGGCCCAAGCAAACGAAAAATGCAGGCACTGATAAGAAGCAGGCGAAAGGAGAGGAAGAATGGCAAAATGCTGCGAAAAAGAAGGTTGCTAAAAAGAAGCAGATAGAGGCCAAAAAACCTAGACCTGACGCTATCGTCATCCAAGCGACGGGGACCCTATCATACGCGGAGATCCTGCGCAAGGTAAAGGCAGACCCAAAATTGGAAATAATGGGAAGGGCGGTGTCAAGGATTAGGAGGACACAAAAGGGAGACCTCCTTATACAACTCAGGGAGACGGGTAGTAAGACCTCTGAGTTCAAAGGATTTCTTAGTGAAACGTTAGCTGACCAAGCGAATGTAAGATCACTTACACACCACTCTGTCCTCGAGATTAAAGACATTGATGAGATCACTGCTGTAGACGACATAACCGATGCCATCAAAGCCCAGCTCGAAGTGACAGTTTTACCAGCAGACGTCTTGTCCTTGCGAAAGGGTTACGGAGGAACTCAAACAGCAACAATCAGCCTCCCCGCAGAAGACGCAAGAAAACTTTTAAAAGCCGGAAAGGTTAAGATCGGCTGGGTTAACTGTCGCATACGCGAACGGACTCTGCTAAAAAAATGCTTCAAATGTTTAGAGTTTGGCCACCTAGCTCGGCAATGCAAAAACAAAGAAGACCGCTCCAAACTATGTAGGAGATGTGGGACCGAAGGCCACATAGCAAAGAACTGCGACAAAGAACCATTCTGTATGCTCTGCAAGAGAGACAACCCAGATGACGCGAAGCATGTAGCTGGCAGCAACAAATGCCCAGTTTTTCGGAGAGCTATCACTAGCAAGAGACCATGAAGATTCTACAGATAAACCTCAACCACTGTAGAGTAGCCCAGGACATCCTAGCACAAACGGCCAAGGACGAAAGGGCGGACGTAATCATGATTAGTGAACCCTATAAGTGTCCCGACGAGAACAATAACTGGATCTGCGACAAAGCAAAACAAGCGGCAATTTGGATATGTGGACGCTACGCTTTCGAAGACACAAGCGACCAAACAGAAGGCTTCGTGCGGGCGAAAATAAACGGGATTCATTTCTACAGCTGCTATGCCCGACCCAGCTTAACGTCCAATGAATACCAACAAATGCTTGACAATCTAACCTCGGACGCTCTTCGGAGAACCCCAGTGGTTATAGGTGGCGATTTTAATGCGTGGGCTACGGAATGGGGCAGCAGACTAACTAATACCAGAGGACAGGCCCTATTGGAAACATTCGCTCCCCTATCGATAAGTATCGCCAACAAGGGTCGAGCAAATACGTACAGGAAGGCTGGGATAGGCTCTATCATCGACATCACCCTCGTGAGTAGTTCTATCCTGAGAACCATAAAGTGGAGAGTCAGCGAGGAATACTCACACAGTGACCACCAAATGATAATAATGGAAATAAAAGGAAAGAAACCAGTCGTACACCCTAAACTTACGGGCCCAAAATGGAACGACAGAAACTTCGATAAGGAAACATTCGAAGAGATGTTGAACGGCAACCTAATGCGAAATGGAACAGCGGAGACCCTCGCACATCGCCTCACAAACACCATCACCACCGCGTGCGACGCATCTATGCCTAGAAGAACAAACAGCAAGAAGACACCACCATGTTACTGGTGGAACGAGGAAATAAAGACGCTTCGGAGAAAATGTCTGCAAGCTCGACGCAAGGTTCAGCGTTCAAGAAGAAGACCAGACTTCCTACAATGCCTGGACACTTTTAGACTGGCAAGGCGCACACTAAATAGAACCATTAAGGAGAGCAAAACCACGTGTTTTAAACGCCTTTGTGAGGAGACCGACATTAACCCATGGGGATCGGCATACAGAATGGTAATGACCAAACTGAGGGGCTGCAGAACCCCTCCAATAACGTGTCCAATAATACTGAAATCCATAGTAGAGCATCTTTTCCCCCAAGTACCAACTACTATGTGCAATATCGTGAGAGAAGTCAGTGCAGATGACATTCCACTAATTACCCAGGAGGAGCTGCTCCAGGCAAGCAGCAAGATAGGCGACAACAAGGCGCCCGGACCCGACGGCATCCCAAACAAGGCAGTAAAAGCGGCTATAAAAAATAGACCAGACCTCTTTATGATGACGATGCAGAAGTGCCTCGAAGAAGGAACGTTTCCCGAAAAGTGGAAAATCCAACATTTGGTCCTGCTACCAAAAGGAAAGAAGCCTCCAGGAGAACCATCGTCCTATCGCCCAATATGCCTATTGGACACCATGGGAAAGATCCTCGAGAAGATAATCTACAATAGATTACTCGCAGTAGCAGATGAAAAAGGTGCCCTTTCAGACTACCAATTTGGTTTTCGGAAAATGAGATCCACTGTTGATGCCATAAAAGCAGTAATTGATATTGCAAAAGGCGCCATCGAAGGGGAAAGATGGCTCTATGGGACAAAGGAGTACTGTGCAGTAGTAACTTTGGACGTTAAAAATGCTTTTAACTCAGCGAACTGGTCTTTCATTAGAAGATCCCTCGCTAGAATGGATACACCGTACTACTTGCTACGTATAGTGACGAACTACTTCAGCAACAGAAAGCTGAGATATAATACAGATGAAGGTGAAAGATACTACAACGTCACTGCCGGAGTTCCACAGGGATCGGTCTTAGGGCCGTTATTGTGGAACATCATGTACGACGGAGTCTTACGATTGGCGCTGCCTGAGGGAGTGACGATAATTGGATTCGCCGACGACATTGCCGTTGTGACAGTAGGTAAACAGATTCGTACAGTTGAATCCGTTACAAACGAAGCAATTGTCCGGATAAAGGAGTGGCTAGCAACCGCCAGCCTGCAACTAGCTGATCATAAAACAGAAGCTGTCCTCATAACCAGCCGAAAAACTGTAGAGTTTGCCAACTTCCAGGTTGGTAACCAAATAATCAGGTCCAAAGAAGCTGTTAAATACCTTGGAGTAATGCTGGACAATAGATTGCGGTTTAAAACACACGTGGACTATTTAGCCAAGAAAGCATCGAAAATGCAGGGAGCTCTCTCGCGCATAATGCCTAACATTGGTGGACCTGGATACGCAAGAAGGATCCTACTTTCCAGAGTTGTTACATCTGTCCTGTTGTATGCAGCTCCAGTCTGGGCGCAGGCACTGAGGACGAAGGAGACCAAAAGGAGACTATTGTCAACATACAGGCTCTGCGCGCTAAGGACAATCAGCGGCTTCCGAACCATATCGGACGAGGCCGCCTTTGTTATAGCTGGAATGGTTCCCGTCGACATTCTTGCAGACGAAATGTTAAGGATATATAACAAAAGAGTCTTAAACCAATACGGTGCCAGTGAAATCAAGAGGATTAAAACTGAAGAAAAGGCTGCGTCAATAGCTATGTGGCAAGCTCGCTGGAATAGCACATTGAAAGGCAGATGGACATACAAACTTATACCGTCAATCCAGGAATGGATAGAACGTAACCATGGAGACTGTAACTACAACCTTACACAGTTCCTGTCAGGCCACGGTGGCTATCGGAAGTATCTGCACCGCTTTGGGCACGACAGCTCACCATCTTGCCCCGAATGCGTAAATGAAGATGAAGACACAGAGCACGCAGTATTTTATTGCCCACGCTTCATGGCATGGAGAAATACTTTGCCCAGTCCGTCACTAATCATCGACCACATGTTGCAGTCTGAAGAGAATTGGGCGGAATTATGCAATTTTATAACCATCGTACAAAACGAGCTACGGAGAATAGAAAGGCTAAGAAAAGCCACAGTAGAAGCCTCAGAGGCCATAGAAACACCAGAAGCAGGTGACACAACACGAATAGCTTGAATGCTAACCAACCCCGCGAAGTAATACCTAACGGCAGTCCCGCGGGGGGAGTGGTTGAAGTGTGTGGGGTGTGGATTAGTACGTTTAGGCGCACTCCCGGCATCGATTATTCGGGTTTGCGAATCGTGCATGTTGGTAGCACGGGCTACCGCATCTTTAGAAGATTACCACATCCATTGGCGCATCCAAAAAAAAAAAAAAAAAAAACATTGCACTGTCCTCAGTGCATCTATCTAAGCTAAAATTCTTTCTTTCTTCTTTTTCTCTTGCCACAAAGCCAATTTGCACACAGACTCTTTTAACACATAGCCACATTGCACACAGCCATTGCGCACACAGCCTCTTTTGTCACATAGCCACTTTGCACACAGCCACTTTGCACAGAGCCACTTTGCACACAGCCACTTCGCACACAGCCTTTCTTTCTTTTGGCACACAGCCCTTCTCTTTGCACACAGCCTCTTTTTTTTCCTTTTGGCACACAGCCCTTTGCACACAGCCTCTTTTCTCTTTATGACCGAATATAGCTAACATCACTAACCCAACGTCGTGCACCTGACTGCCTACCCAGTCTTCCAAACCTACCTACTGTCTCCGATTCGTCGGCAGTTGTTCCCTTCTTCGATTAACCATCGCTTGCCTTTGCCTCTGACAACGATCCCCTATTCCGCACATACAATCCAAATCTAGGTCGGGCGTCGAGAAGTTCACGCTTAAAGACTTCAGTTCCATAAATTCAAATGCGCTTCATACGCCAACGTCATCAGCTAATTGGGAACAATGTTGGCTATATACATACCCAACTTTCCCTAGTTTACGTCTGATGTGGTGACTGCCACCAAAACCCCAAAAACCACACATCAAATGGAAGCCGTTGCTCGGCTCCGAGCAAGCTACCTGAGGAAACAAGGCAAGATGACAAAAATAATCATAACGCTCCCGTATTGTAGATTTTCAAAACTTTTGATAAAGTAAACCATGAAATTCCGTTGTGGAAACTCTAAAATTTCGGCCTCAGTGACAGAGCAGTTCATGATGATCAACTTCATGCTGCGATGTTTTTTCATAAAATCATTAACTCACTGTTCATTTCAATGGAGATTTAGATCGCCTACGCCTACAGATAGGTCTGTTAAGAATGGACTACAACTAAATCCAACTTGAGTTTGTCACTTGTATAAACTTTGTTATAAACCTTCCAGTCACTAGCGGACATAGTCGTTGGACGACTATTGAATTTGAATTGAAGTTGCCTTCAATAATGCGGTATGTTTATGGCCTTCATAGAAGCGACTACATCTCCTCGCCCTCGAGAGCCATTTGTATGTGCTCTACAAGATTACATCAATGCCAGGAACTCTACATTTCCCCAAAAACCAAATACCTACAACAATGCCCGACACACCTATTCACAAAACTTAACTCGTTCTTTTAGAACTATCTCTTTTCGATACGTACTCCTTAATTCCTCACGTCTACTCCTTATCCACGCTGTCAGACCACGGAACTCCCGACAACGCGAACCAAAATAATCTCTAATTCCAAAAACTTTAAAAGTGCTATTCTTCCTATACTTTCATCGACTACCTCTCAAAGCTCAAATTTCTCACAATTATCCTTTATTAAAAACTAGCTGTACTGTAGGTACCACCAACCTCATTCGCGACGCGAAACCCAGACTCCGCTCAGTTTACCTACCCAATCCAACACAACCAACCAACCGATCGATCCCAAGATCAGACAAATTTCAGCCACCCGCGCCCTTTATCAGACTCCTAATCCTAATCGCATTGGCATAACAATGAACATCCCATACCTCCCCCTTACAGGGCCCCTCCAAGTAACAGCAACAAAACTAAAGAAAACCATCACAGCCTCAATATTATGTGATTCAGTGAGCACCACAATGCCTTCTTCAAACACGACGAAAGTAACCATCACCAACCCCAATACGAGTGTTTTTTTTTAATTGTTTTTTCTTTAAAGCCTAATTCAAAACAGAACCAGTGATGAAACACAACAGAATCCACGACATGCATCTGTCTGCATGCAATGGCAACCACGACCAAAAATTTAACAACCGCTATACCATCGGCACGTGCGTCGCGTTATCCGACTCCGGCACTCACCCGCGAGTCCACCCATTGTCCTCTGCCCCTTCCCGCATTCCGATATCCGACATCTACTGCACTGACAATGAAATATCCCGACGAACATTCAACGTAATATTCAAAAACTACTAAAATTATATTACAACAATGACAAAATGACTACTTATCCTTTTCGATATGGTGAAATAAAAACTATTTTGTTTCCTAAACACAGCAATTCAATAACAGGCTGTTCGGTGATGCCCATCGACACTACACTATTATTTTTCATGTTGGTATGTGTATACCCATTACTTCACACAGCACATAAATCAACCCCAGTTGTAATAGGCCAAGAATAGGGATAAATAGAGGGAGCTAGGAGTGGAAAATTGACAGGAACCAAGGATGTGGACGGGACCTTAGGATGGGATCGGAAAAAGAGAGGGAAAGAGGACCGAGTGTGAGGAGCGCGGCATGCTTGTTCAGCACGGCTCTGCTCGCCGGAATGGGGTGGTTCTTGTCCCCACAACTCGACCTAACCTACCACAAAAACATAAATCATGCCAAGACAAGGTACTTACATCTTACCTTCACCAAAGCGGACGGAACTTCACCACATCGAGGGGCGCTGTCGATGGTATTCAGCGCTGGCCATTTCCCTCCCCACCTGGAAATCCGGTGGCCATATTTTTGGATTTCCCCAAAATGCGGAAGCTGCCGACATGTCAAACCATTTCACCGCCGAATTTGTGTCAGCTCCCCCTTTGCACCCCCTGATATATGATGCTTAATGCGCCATCAAACCCTTATGCGTTTGAATAAAATACTCTAACTTCATCATCAGACGTGACTAATAATTTATTCATTTTTGTTCTTATTTTTAACCTACTTTAACCACAGTGTTACCTCTGACAAAAAAAATGTACTAACATGTGACGGCAGCTATCGTCGCGAGGGAATTGAAATAAGAATAATCCGATGTCGAATGACAGTAAAGATATTTTATTTCCTAAATAGAAATGTTTAGTTAGCATGGAATACATTATTGATACAATAAATAATACTTACACTTTTGTACGTCCTCCTCGCTTAAGCGCCGTCACAAATATGAAAAGATGGCCGGGTAAGAAATGATGAGGCCGGAAATAAGTTGGCAGAATTCTCAACTTGACAAACGAAAATTACGATCGCGTTCAGGCGCTTAAGCGAGGGTGACGTTCAAAGGTTCACAATCTGTTATAAAAATACAAAACACTCGTTACTTAATAACTAATAAAATAAATAAAAGTGGCGACAACATCCCGGACCCCGTGAATCATCGGCATCGTGATTCACCAACATCTAGTTTCGCCAGCATACATGCCGGTCGCTTGAGCACCCCTGCTTTAGTTAGGACTTCTGCTACTCTGACTTGTGAGTCTTTGCCCGGGAACACTCGGATGATTTTTCCCAGTGGCCACCTCGATCGATGCACGCTACTGTCGCAAATCAGGACGACGTCATTTACTGACAGAGGCTCAACTGGCTGGTACCACTTCGTACGTCGGCAGAGATCGGGTAGGTATTCTGACAACCATTTGTTCCAAAAGCGGTGCTGCGCCTGCTGTACCTTGCGCCACTGTTTTCTCGTCGCTCCCAAATCTTCGGCACGAGGGTGAGGAGTTTGCTGTGAATTAGGTACACCTAAAAGAAAATGATTAGGGGTTAAGGGTTCATCGGTGGGTGTGTCAAGCGGAATGTGAGTTAGGGGTCTAGAATTGACTATGTTTTCAGCCTCACACATTAAACTATAAAGGCTGTGTTCCTGGAGGTTTTCGCGATATAGGGCATGTCCCATAGCTCGCTTCACGCTGCGCACTAAGCGCTCCCAGCATCCACCTGCGTGAGGATTCAGCGGACAATTAAAGATCCATTCAATGTTCGAGTTTGCTAGAGTGTCCGAAATAAGACCGTGATCCCATTGATGAAGTTGCCGTTTGAGTTCTCTATCCGCTCCTACGAAATTAGTGGCATTATCTGAGCGAATGCGGACTGGGGTACCACGTCGGTTGATAAAGTTGCGGATGCTCATCAAGCACGCATCAGTTGTAAGATCCCTTACTATTTCCAAGTGCACCGCGCGAATTGTGAGGCATGTGAATAACGCAATCCACCGCTTTTCAGTACGTCGGCCAGTAACAACGAAGAACGGTCCCATGTAGTCTATTCCAACATATGAGAAGGGCTTTACGAAAGGCGTCAATCTGTCCTCCGGCAACTGTCCCATCAGCGGGTTCTTCGGCTTCGCCCGTTCCTTTTGACAAACCAGACATCCTTTTGAAATTCGCCGCACTACCGTTCGTAGGTGTGGCACCCAGTAACGTCGCCTTATTTCGTTGATTATGGTTGCCTCGTTCTGATGCTTCCACATGTTATGATAAAAAACGACGATAAGATCGGTGACGTGGTGCTTCTGCGGCATTATTATAGGATTACGAGTGCAAGCTGGGACAGAGAAAGCTAAATTAATTCGACCATCCACTCGAATCACTCCATCGTCATCCAAATACGGGTTCAATCCGAGTAAACTGCTGCTGCGATCGACTGGCTTTCCCGCTGACAGCTGTTCGTGGTCATCCGCATATACGACCTTCTGAACGCTTCGGCATATTAATCGCTCAGCCTGTATTAATTCGTATGATTTCAAACCACCGTATTCCCTCAGACCTGGAGCCTTAGTACAATTCTCTTTAAAGCGATAAATCCACCCTACGACTCTTCTCAATCTCCGGAAACATGAAAAATTGTCAAAAACGTCTTCGGTGTTTACAAAAAGCATCGTTGCTCTGGTTCGAAGTTCCTCTTGGGTTTTTGGAAGGTGCTCCGTCTTAGGCCACTTCGACTCTTCATCCTTCAAAAATGCAGGTCCGCTGAGCCAGAAGGATTCTCGTTTTCCATCCTTTAGTCGAGTGCCAAAATCCGCTGGATTAAGTGCGCTTGGAAGCCACCTCCATTCCTCGATCTTACTGCTGCCCAAAATCTCGCTTACACGATGTGCCACATATGGTTTGTACCGTCGATGGTCAGAACGTATCCATGAATATACGGTACTGGCGTCGGTCCACATAAACACTCGGATCGGAATAACATCATGGCACTGCAGGATCATCTCCCTCAAGCGTGTTGCAAGCACTGCGGATTGAAGTTCAAGGCGCGGTATTGACGTTGCCCTTAATGGTGCACATTTGGTCTTCCCTGCTGCAAATGCCAGTCGCACTCTTCCAGGTTCTTCAACAATTCTCCAGTAGGCGACTGCCGCGTAAGCCTGTTCGCTTGCGTCTGCGAAAACGTGCAGCTCAACTGGTTTTTGGGTAAACGCGCTACTATAACACCGGGGAACTCTTATTTCTTGAACTTCCTTTAAACTTCGGATCCACATTGACCAAATCGCATTGGCTTCATCCGGAATTTTTTCATCCCAGCCCACTCGTTCACGCCAGACAGATTGAAGAGCCAATTTAGCGATCAGAGCGTACTCAGCGGCTAAACCAAATGGGTCAAAAACGGACATTGATATTGCTAACATTTCGCGTTTCGTTGGTTTCCTACTACCTCTTAGCAGAACCTGATCGATCTTCCCGAAAGCCATGACAAATTTAAAAACATCTCGATTGGTGTCCCAATGCAAACCCAATACTTTCCCATACTGTTCCGCATCTCCCTTGTCGAGGTTCAGGACTGAAGTCTTCGGATCTGGTTCACCGAGCCCCTGCGCAACTACCTTTGAGTTTGACACGAATCGTTTCAGCTCAAAACCTCCTTGTTTCTGGATCCAAACTATTTCCTTAGCAACGCAAGTGGCTTCTTGTTCCGATGAAAAGCAATGCACAAAGTCGTCCACATAATGGTTATTTATAATTGCATCCACTGCAGCTGGAAATTTGTCTCGAAACTCTTCTGCATTTTTATTCTTCACGAATTGCGCAGAGCACGGTGAACAAGTCGCACCAAAGGTCATTGATGCCATGACATATTCCTGCACCGGCTCATTGGAATGGGCCCGCCATAAAAACCGCTGTGCCATCTGATCATCTTTGCGAATTTTCACCTGGTGAAACATTTCAACTATGTCTGCGCACACTCCTATTTGCCTTTGCCTAAACTTCATCAAGACTGCTGTTAACGGTTGACAACCATCTGGACCACTAAGCAGCATTGAGTTGAGAGAAGTTCCATTCACCTCGGCTGCGGCGTCGAAAACTAACCGCAACTTCCCGGGTTTATTCGGGTTAACAACTCCAAAATGCGGTAAGTACCAGGTACGTTCTCCTTTAATCGCAGCCTCAGTAGGAGTAAGCTTTCTCGAGTAGCCTTTCTTCTCGTACTCTGCCATGATTCGAGAGTATTCACGGTGGAACTCCTCGTTCCGCTGCAACTTCCTCTCCAGTGCGAAGAATCTTCTCTCAGCCATCCCTTTCCTTGGCGGTAGACTAACATTGTCGTTTTTCCACAGCAGCCCCGTCTCAAAGTGCGTTCCTACTCGTTTAGTTGTTTCTTCGAGGGTTTTCTTTGCTCTAGACATGTCGGCCGATTCAATAATTTTTTCGACAGATCTTACTCCAAAGTTGTCGTCGGCAATGTAACTCCTTACTTGTTCCTCCAATTCGTCTTGGCAACCAAACTGGGCGAAATACATTGGATTACCAAGGTTCGAGCTCTTGTCTCTATTGCCGTAGACAACCCATCCAAGTTTCGTCGACACCACAGCAGGTCCCTTCCAGCCATCGGCAATGATTTTGCGTGAAACTCCCAGATGTATATTATCGAGTCCAATGAGTATTTCTGGTGTAGCGGCTCTGTATGCGTCTATCGGAAGATTTTTCGGCAGATTGCACCTCCTTCGCAGCTCAGCAACATCTAGGGTTTGGGTAGGCAGCCGAAGGTTCGTGGCTGTTCTGACATCCTTCATCTCGAACTTCTTACTACCAGGCCCCACTCCAGAGATCTTCAAACGTACCCGTCGGGACGGTTCCGTAATGGTGTTATTGGCGAACCACTGCATGGTCAAGCTTTCTTTTGGTCCTTTTAGTCCAAGGCGATCAGCTAAATTTTGATTAATCAACGATATTGATGAACCCTCATCGATAAAAGCGAAACTTCTAATAATTCTACCGTTTCCATACAGCTTTACTGGTAGGATCTTAAAAAGTAGACTTTTATTTGCAAAATGAGCCGTACCTGAAAACAATAGTCCCTGTTGAGGAGAAATTTGTTGGCCTTGTCCCCCAATCTGAGTCCCATGCAAGAGGCTATGAAGTTTTCTCGTACAATTGGCAAAGCTGCACTCATGTTGCCTTGTGCACGTATTTGTCCGATGTCCTCGTCCCAGACAGTTGAAGCATAGTTTACATCGCCGAACCAATCGCCATCGTTGACCGTAGTTCATCTCCAAGAAACGTTCGCAGATCGAAATATCATGCCTACCCGAACAAGCTCTGCATTGCCCATTATCTATTACATCATTAACCTCGTTTGTTAAAAAGAAACGCGTTGGCCTATCTCGCTTAGCTATATGTCGAACAACTGGTTCGCTTAAATCAGTGCAAGCTACTCTTACCTCATTGGCCAATATTTGCAACCATACGCTAAAATGCTCTACCGTTGATACCCCTTTAATATTACAGGCGTAACGCGCCCATTCCAACCTTCTTTCAACTGGCAATTTAAGCAGCAACTCGTCCATCAGCATTGGATTAGACAAATGATGTTCACACTTGGCAGCTTTTAAAAACGATGACAGGTTCTGCACTTTGGTTGCGAATGGCAATATCTGCACTAGACGATTCTCCGGTATAGACGGAATACTTCTCAGCTTCACGATTTGACTTTTCACCAGCATCTCAGGTCTGCCAAATTGAGTGTATAATGTCTCCATTATGCGATCCACATTACTGCTATGTATAAGCAAACACTCAACCGCTTCCTTCGCCTTATCCTTTAATGCCTTTTGAAGTCGCATGAGGTTTTGTTGATTGCTATAGCTGTACTGCTCCGTTGTGATGTCGAACGATTCGCGAAACATAGGCCAGTCCTCAGGGCAACCATCAAACACAGGAAGATCATATAGCTTTCTGCCTTGCTCCGGCCTAGTATTGGACAACGTGCGACTCAGGTCACTTAAAGCGGCTGCTAACATCCCAGAGTCACTACCGTTCCCCACAGTACAGTTTCTTACTTCATCGGTCTCCAAAGTACCGCTACCAGCGACACCGTTACCCCTACCAGCATCACCGTTCGCAGAACTACCACTCGCAACGCTACTATTCTCCACAGTCGTCGGTGTATTTTTCCTGGCAACTTCAGCTTGTAGAAAATTCAATTGCTTCATTATATGCTGCAACTTTGATTCGATTGAATGATTTTCATCCCGAACTGTGACGTTATGCTCATCTTGGTCATCGCTTTCATCATCTTGCACATTCGCTATTGCCATAGCAGCAGTTTGAGACCTAGTATCTGGCATTCTCCACTAAATTATTTAGCCCTATGTATATTTATTCTATCTAACCTCACTTGCAGTGTCTACGCTCATGAAACTCTATCACACACCGATTTACCCGCCCCAAAATCAATTTCAATCAAGTGTACTCACCCCACAAATTATCTTCTGCTGTACTATAACCTCTTCTTGATATTGGGCATTGGCTATGCGTTGCTGGATCCTCGTTGGTGGTTGATACACGGCTACAAGTACTGCTCTGCTTGGCTTCCAATTGCGGCTACAACTAGCACTCCGGTGATCATACAATTTCAGCTCCAAATAGCTCTCCGTTGGTGTGCAGAATTTTACTACAAATGGAGCTCCACTGGTGGTTGATTATCGGCTACAGATAGCGCTCCGCTGGCGGTCAATTATCGGCTACAGATAGCGCTCCGCTGGCGGTCAAACAGCACCTTTTGACTGGCGATACTCTGGACACAATGCACTCAGAAGCGTAATACTTTTCTGATGCAATAATATTGCCAGGGCTCCGATGACTTTGTCTGCACGTCTGGACTTGTCCCAACGACTTCACTTCACGTTCACGTGAGTCAAAAATTGAAATAAAAGATGTGACGGCAGCTATCGTCGCGAGGGAATTGAAATAAGAATAATCCGATGTCGAATGACAGTAAAGATATTTTATTTCACTTTTGTACGTCCTCCTCGCTTAAGCGCCGTCACAAATATGAAAAGATGGCCGGGTAAGAAATGATGAGGCCGGAAATAAGTTGGCAGAATTCTCAACTTGACAAACGAAAATTACGATCGCGTTCAGGCGCTTAAGCGAGGGTGACGTTCAAAGGTTCACAATCTGTTATAAAAATACAAAACACTCGTTACTTAATAACTAATAAAATAAATAAAAGTGGCGACAACATAACATTTAGATTAAACAATAAATACTCATATATTAGGCCTAGTTTTCGTTCCTTACCTACTTTTTTTCTGGGACACGTAAAGTTAAGCTACTATTTAGCGGTGCCTGCCTATAAAGAGCTCCTTTTAGGTGGAACGCGACGGAATTGACCGAATAACAACAAAACAACCCGATGAAAACTAAATCACAAAATAAATAATCATTAGAGACGCTTAATTACAAAAAGGTAACAACTATAATAAATAAATGAAGTGTCACGTAAGGGAAATTTTTTAACAAATAAAACTTAGTAAACTATAGAAATCAACAATCATAATAACCAAAACAAATAATTTTTTTGTTTTACACTTAGGCGCATGGGCAATTTGTTCAGCTAGTGATTGCATACACTTAGGTGCCATTCTAACAATTTTATATATTATGTATATTTTATTTTGCTATGCTGACGACTTTGTTAGTGGTGTTTTCGTATATCTGTCTTGTGTATTGTATAAAGAAACATGTGGCTGAAGGACAACGGCATTAGTTTAATGGGACCCGCTGCTTAAGGCTCTTCAGTTATTTGTCCACATTCAAAATTTAGTTTGCACCACCAGAGGAAGGTTTACGCGTACTGTATGGCTCTCACTTCTTTAATTTGGCGACCACGACAGTAAGTACCTAAGTCAGTGGCCGCCTAGATTCACCATGCAAAAACAAAAACACATATTCTTATAATAATGTACCTATCAAATACTACAAATATTCACTCACCACTTATATGATTATTAATTAATAAAAAAAACTGAATTTTTAAGGACTTTATACAAAGAAAAAAAAAAACGTTCACTAGCACTGCCCGACGGAGACTTGTTGCCTCTTTAGCGTTTGGTTTTCAAAAAATTCATACTACTGTTTCGTAGTTTTTTAGCTTTGAGCACCGCAACATCACCCTATCAAAATCCCTCTAGATTCCATCATCCGAAGTTTTTTTTTTTTTTCCGCTATTGAGTGAAACCCATTGGTGATTTGTGTCTCTGATAAATGCCCTGACTATTTGGTCTAAAGTAATATGTGAACATTGAAATGTGGATGACAGTAAAAGTGACAGCTTGTGGGACCTGTTCTTTTTTTATTTTTTGTTGTTTCTTTTTGGCAGATACAGGGTGCCGTAACAAATCTCCGGACATAGAGGATTGTCTACCGACGAAATGGACGGAGGAAAATAATAATTCCCATGCAACATAAGAAAACAACTTAACGAGCTGCAAGACGTGGTACTTTTATTACGCTCATTAAGCAATTAAGTGTTCTCATATTTCGCAGGAAATTCCATGTATTAATAGTAAACGTGGGGAAGAACACAGGCCTTGAGATTAAGAGTCTCATGCTCTACCGACTGAGCTAGCCGGGCTATACCATCAACCCGTATAGTTTATCTCGTCGAATCTCTCCCCCTCTCCGTCTTTCATGCTTAAAATATTAACTTTTCTGATTTTTAAGAGGAAAAGTTGCGACAAGGTATGATTAAAGTGTATAAAGAGCATTTATGCTTTGCTCCTAATTTGGCAAAGGAAACACTAACTACAAAATACAACCAAAATAATATACCTGATAGAATATATACAGATGACAACCATTTAAGATGTTAACTATTAGCAAAACACAAACTAATAAATAAATATGTATATGTATCTAGTATCTATATAATTAGGGCTTGGGCAAAATCCTCAACTTGTCGTTCCTTCCCGCGGGCGCCCGTCTGAAAATGGCCAATCAGCTTGTCTGGTTGGTGTCAGCCAAGGATTTATGCTTACGCTTTAATCGTATGTCGTGATCCATTAGTTGAGGTGGGAGACAACCCTAAAATACAGTACCTGATACCAGAAGTGGAGAGAGCGTATAGCAAACCGTGCTTCTGGTTGCAATCGGCCGGGGGTAAAACCGGCTACTAACGAGCTCCCTCAGACGCCTTGGCGCGGGTCTGTTGTAATTAGCCTTACCCAAGTATAGCGGCGCTGCCTGGGCTGACCTTGTTATTTCCGGCTCTACTCGTGGGGACAAATTTAAAGTACAAATAATGGACAAAACAAAACAAAAAAAACATATAAAAAAACAAAAAGCAATTCATGCTGAGGGGGAGATGGAGCTGAGCGAAGGAGAATTATCCTCTTCCTCAACCGTCTCCCTCCTGGCGTTGGAATTGGAGAAAGGGAGTTTGTTGGCTAGCGATAGTGGGGAGTCTGATGACACTCTCACTAACGTTAGCGCTTTCACTTGTGAGCAGGCTGGTACTCTCACAGGTGAATCAAAGGGAAAAGCGGTCGAGGAGATAGCTGAGACAGCTGGAGCATCCGCTGTCAAAGAGGCTAATTTCGAAACCGTAAAAAGACAGGGCAATAAAATGGCCGAGAAGAAGGCTGAGGCAGCTGGAACTTCCGCTGCCAATGAAGCTGGATCCGACGTCAAGGAAAATCAGGGAAATAAAATGGCTGAGAAGAAGGCTGAGGCAGCTGGAACTTCCGCTGCCAATGAAGCTGGATCCGACGTCAAGGCAAAACAGGGCGACGCTTCAAAGGGGGGGAAAAGTGGAAACAGCTGGCTCGTCCTCTGTGACCGGTGCTCTCCCCAACACAAACAGCAAGGGTGCGAAGCAAAATGAGCACTAGAAGGCAAAGGCTGCACTTCGAGGCGCTATGCGCAAGGTGGCCAAGTATGAGGGTTGCGATCCTAGCACTCTCAGCAAATGGGAAAAATCCTCTTTTGAAAGAGCAAAGGCTATTCTGGCCGTTCCACCGCTCAGGCAAAAGAAGGCAAAAGGGAGGGCTAATGTGCAGACGAGGGAGGAAGCCGGACCGGCGCCCTCTACGTCTTACGCAGCAAAGGTGAGGGAGAAGAACTCTGCTGAGACGGGTTTCAGCAGCAAGAGAGGCAGGTCGAAGAAGAAGATGAAGGCTGGGACTTCATCCGCTATCCGCCGAGGGCAAAGCGACCCGAAATATGAGCTTCTCGTTGCTGTAGTAAACGAGCGGGAACCTTGCGGTCGCCTGACAATCGACCAGTGGAAATACGTCGAAGAAAAGTTCCAAGACGCCCTGTGGAAGGAATTGTCCGACACGGGAAACGTGGAACTTCTATTCGACGGTGCTGGTTGGTAAGGAGGGCGCAAGGTTGTCGCTTGTGGAAACACTTCCTCGGTAGAATTTCTGAGAGGGTTCATCCTGGGGAGTAGCGACTCATGGGAAGGCATAAAACTGAAATGCATGACGGTGGCGGAGTTGGCACAGTACACTCCGCCGACGGCATGGGTTTGGGTTCCGTGCCCATACACTTACCCTGAGAAGCTACTAGGGCTCCTACATGTGCAAAACCGGGAACTTAAAGCCGACACATGGAGGGTCATAAAGACGGGACCAAGACGGCAATATGGACAGCACTTCCTGCTGTCCTTAAACAAGGAAAGGTTGCCATACCTGGAGAAATCCAACGGCATGGTAAGGTATAGCATGGGAAGGGTAATGGTCAGACCGACCAAGGGCAAGGACGAGGAGGAACCCCCGTTGATGATGGAAGCGCTGCAGATAAACCTGCATCATAGTAGGGCAGCGACGGCCTGTTTGCTGGAGTACATCATCAAGCAGGACGTCGCAGCCGTACTTATACAAGAGCCTTGGATCAACAAGAACAACGTGATCCAAGGGCTCAAGAACCGCAATTACGAGTTGTTCTATAAGGGAAAAGGTAAAATCAGGACTTGTATCCTAATTAAAAACCATATAAGGGCTTTTCTTTTGAATAATTACAGTTCAGGAGACTTGACTGCAGTACTCTGCGAAAGGGAAGACAGAAAACCGCTATGTTTGACATCAGTCTACCTCCCATATGACTCTGAGGTAGTGATCCCGGAGAAATTGAAAAAGCTGGCTGGTCAGACAAACTGGATTCATGTAATGGGCTGTGATGCGAACGCCCATCACTCTCAATGGGGCAGCAGTGACATAAATGCAAGAGGTGAGTGTCTTTATGATTTTATTATATCGTCCAACCTCATTCTTTGTAATAGAGGGAATTCACCTACTTTTGTAGTTAGAAATAGGGAGGAGGTTTTAGATATCACCCTTGTCTCCAATAAAGACAGGTTGGTAGTTGGAAATTGGAGGGTTGTGGACGAAGCGTCTATGTCGGATCATCGATGGATACGCTTCAAAGTAGACTTCCATAGTAGGGCATGTAGTAGGGCTAAATATGCGGTAGTGGTAAATCAGAATCTTGATACCCAACTCAGTCCTGGCAATACTGCCAATGACTTGGATAGGGCGGTGGAGCTGATAAACAAAACACTTACAACGGCATTTGAGAAAGTATGCCCGGAAAATAAGACACCAAAAAGGGTACAGCCGAAATGGTGGAATAGGGACATAGGGATGAAACAGAAAGAAGTAAGGAAACTTTACAATAGGGCGAAGTTGGTCAGAGACGACACTACATGGAATGAGTATACTGAATGCAAAAGACAATTCAAATACTTAATTAGGAAATCCAAACGAGCTTCGTGGAAACTTTTCTGCGAATCAATTGCGGATACAGATAAGGCTTCGAGACTACGTAAAGTACTCTCAAAAGAGGCGAATGTACCTAGCTACCTCAAAAAGAAAGACGGTACCTGGGCCGAAAGCAGTCAGGAGGTTCTGGTAACCCTGGTGGAATCTCATTTTCCCGGGGCTACTATCCCAGAGGATTCTGAGCTGCAAAGTCGTACAGATATCAATATTGACCCTCACATGGAGGGGCAGATAGTTGATCTCATAAATTGGAAAAAAATGCGGTGGGCTATACAGTCCTTTAAACCGTATAAATCCTCGGGCCCGGATGGAATTTTACCGATCATGCTGCAAAAAGCACCTGAGAGGGCAATACGGAAAATTATGGAGATTTTAAGACAGAGTCTGAAACTAGGGTACATACCAGCAGCATGGAGGGAAGTGAAGGTGGCTTTCATTCCCAAAGCTGGCAAGCAGGGGCTTACAACAGCCAAGGATTTCAGACCAATCAGTCTGACATCTTTTATGCTAAAAACCCTAGAGCGGTTATTAGAAGCTCATATCAGGATCAAATGCAAAAATGGATTCTTAAGCGAATCGCAGCATGCATACATGAAGGGAAAATCGGTAGAAACAGCTCTACATAACGTATAGTAGGGAAGATAGAAAGAAGTTTACACTTGGGCGAGTTTGCTCTAGCAGCTTTTCTCGATATTGAGGGTGCTTTTAATAACGTAGAGGGCAAAGCTATAAAGAGTGCCATGTTAATTATGAACATTGAACACAGTATAGTTATGTGGGTCTGCAACATGCTTGCAAGTAGTAAGATTAACTGCCCTCTTGGACAAAGTTCCATTAGAATGGCGGTGACAAGAGGTACACCACAGGGGGGAGTCCTTTCACCTCTCCTTTGGGTGCTTGTTATGGTCGACATTCTGAAGAAACTGAGCTCCAGGGGTATAAGTGCCACAGCATATGCTGATAACCTAGTTATTATCATTCAGGGAAAGTTTTTAAACACCTTAAGTGAAATCATGGATAGTGCCTTAAGAAAAGTCAACTTATGGGCAAAGGGTTGTGGACTTAACGTCAACCCCTCCAAAACGGAACTGGTACTCTTCACCAGGAAACATAAGGTACCACACTTTAACCTCCCAAAACTGGAAGGAGTGGAATTGCCTCTGTCTGACAAGGCTAAGTATCTTGGGGTTATTCTGGACAGGAAACTGAACTGGAATGCAAATGTAGGGGAAAGAATTAAAAATGCGTATAACGCTCTTTTTATTTGTAAAAAAATAGTAGGAAAGACTTGGGGCCTAAAACCTGCTATGGTGCACTGGCTATATACAGTGGTGGTCAGGCCCATACTCACATATGGCGCACTAGTGTGGTGGAAGGCGGCAAAGAAGAAAACAGTAGTCGGCAAACTGGCGTCGGTGCAGAGAGCGTCTAGCATAGCAATAACGGGTGCACTTCGTAGCACTCCTACGGCAGCGCTGGACACCTTTCTACACCTCACGCCACTTGACTTGCATATTAAGCAACTTGCGGGAAGCAGTGCGCTACGGCTCACAACCTTGGGCTATTTTAAAGAGGGCAGTTTTGGGCACTGTACAATACTAGCGGAGCTACTCCCTGGCGTACAGGTGCAAACTGATGAAATTCACCCTCTGGTCGACTTCGACACTCCGTACGAGGTATCATACCCGGAAAGATGCGAATGGCAAAGGGATAAAGTAATTACACATTTCGAAGTAGCAGTCTATACAGACGGCTCAAAAACAGCGGAAGGTACTGGAGCTGGAATCTACTCCGTAGACCCAGACCTAAAAATGTCTATACGACTGCCGGATACAAGCAGTGTCTTCCAATCAGAAGTTCTGGCTGTTCTGAAAACGGCAGAGCTAATGCGGATGAGATCTGTATCTGGAAGGGATATAGCCATCTACATCGATAGCCAGGCTGCGCTCAAGGCACTGGAATCTACAAACGTCAATTCTGAATTAGCCAGGAACTGTCGCACAATGCTCAAGGCATTATGCAGTCAGAACCGAGTGAGACTGTGCTGGGTACCAGGACACTGCGGTATAGCTGGAAATGAGCAGGCTGATGAGTTTGCGAGAAGAGGCGGGGAAATGTTAGATGGAGGAGATGTGGATATTAAACCACCTCCCTGCATCATAAAAAGTGATATTAGGAATAAAATAACTAAGGAAGCCGACCGGAGGTGGGAGGTCCTCACCGGTCACGACTTATTTATCTCTATATATCTCTCTCATACCCCTTTTTAACCTAACCTAACCTAACCTATCTATATAATTATAATTGAATAAATAAGTAAACAAATAGATTCACAAATAAATTCATAATTTAATTGACTAGAGATAGAAGCATACATAAATGAATAAATACATAGGTAAATTGTAAACTTTATGGGGTTCTATTGTCGTTACCCACGTAGATTTGAAACGCAATACTTTGTTTAGTAT
The DNA here is from genome assembly GCA_955612985.1 of Cheilosia scutellata. Lineage (NCBI taxonomy): Eukaryota > Metazoa > Arthropoda > Insecta > Diptera > Syrphidae > Cheilosia > Cheilosia scutellata. The sequence continues at coordinate 70,432,525 of OY015313.1, forward strand.
TCAACTATTTTATTATTATAAAATCCAATCTTAAATCTATATTAATTTTAACTTTAACCTCGAACACGTTCAGCGGGTTCAGGGTACACCACATTCACTCCCCTTCTAACGATATTCTGCTAGGCAAACGTCACTTTTTTTCTGCTGTATGTTTTGACTTGATCAGCTGTTAAGTTTTCCGACGTAGATTGTTTTGCGGTTGGCTCATCTTCTTTTGCAACGAAAACGGGTTTAAGTCGTTCCACGGAGACATTTGATTCCTTGTCGCCGATTTTTATCGTGAAAACTCGATCGGATAAACGCTTTAGGACTGGATATGGCCCAGTGTATGGTGGTTCCAAGGGTTCCTTCACAGCGTCAGTACGAAGAAAAACGTGAGTACAGTCGTGGATGTTTTTTAGTAAAAACATTCTTTTTTTAGCGTGATGATGAACTGCAGTTGGGCGAAGCATGCGCATATATTCGCGAAATTTCTCAATAAATACCTGAGGATCTGGTGGTGAATCTTCATCGGCAAAAAACTCGTTCGGAAGTCGAATGTTTGTTCCGTATACCAATTCAGCTGCGGTAGCTTTTAGATCTTCTTTGAAACAGGTCCGTAGTCCAAGGAGAACCGTAGGTAGCAGGTCGAGCCAAGAATCGTTGGAATGACACATCAACGCAGCTTTAAATGACCTGTGCCATCGCTCGACGAGTCCGTTGGCCTGTGGATGGTAGGCAGTTGTTCGGCTACGACTTGTTCCAGTCAAGTTGGCTAGTGCTTTGAAGAGTGCGGATTCAAATTGTGAACCCTGATCGGTCGTGATGATTTTTGGGCAACCAAAGCGAGAAATCCAGTGCGTCCAAAATGCTGTAGCGACTGCCTCCGCTGTCATCTCTATTAGTGGTGCTGCCTCGGGCCAACGAGAAAATCTATCGATCATCGTAAGGCAGTAGCGATAACCTTTGATCAGCGGCATGATGACGATGTCAATATGAACGTGGTCGAAGCGATTGTCCGGAATGTCGATCTTCAATGGATTCAACTGGTTGTGTCGGTGTATCTTGGATCGCTGGCAAGGGAGACAAGAACGTGCCCACTGGAGACAATCCTTTTTAATTCCAGGCCACACGTATTTTTTTCTCACCTGCTGAAGTGTTGCACGGCCACTAGGATGTGAAGGTCCATGAACTGATGCGAAGACTTGATGACGAAGTGTATGTGGGACGTAAGGTCGGAGATATCCAGTAGAAATGTCACAATAAATTTCGACTTCAGGTTCCAAGAAAACTTTTCGTAGTTTTAATGAATTATTCCCTCTTAAATGGTTTTTCAGCTCTTCATCTTCGTTTTGCGCAACGAGTAGTTCATGAATGCTGAGAGATGTCGGCATGGTTATAGCACTGATTCTCGAAAACGCATCAGCCACGATGTTTTCAGGTCCGGCTACGTGGATTATTTCAGTTGTGAATTGCGAGATATAATCCAAGTGTCTCAATTGTCTCGGCGAAGCCTTTTCTGGTTTTTGCGAAAATGCATAGACCAATGGTTTGTGGTCTGTCCGGATGATGAAATGCCTTGCCTCAATCAGATGTTTGAAGAATTTTATTGAACTATAAATTGCCAGTAGCTCGCGATCATATGTGCTGTAGTTGCGCTCTGCCTGCGATAGTTTTCGAGAGAAGAATCCAAGTGGCTGCCAAGTCTCTCCAACTTTCTGCTCCAAGGCGGCTCCTATGGCAACATCTGAGGCGTCAGTGACGAGAGCTAACTGAGAATCTTTTGCTGGATACGCCAGTAGTGCTACTTCACCAATGCTTCTTCTACAGGCTTCGAAGGCGGCTTCAGTTTCGGACGTCCAGGGCACTTTTCTTTTGTCGTTTTTCTTAGAGTCACGCAGGAAATCGTTCAACGGTGCCTGAAGATGTGCTGCATGTGGAATACAACGCCTGTAGTAGTTTAGCACTCCAATGAAACGACGAAGCTCACAGATTGTTTCTGGTTTGTTGTAGGTTAGAATTGCCTCTACACGCTGTTCTGGTGGTTTACAGCCCGATGCGGTGATGGTGTATCCCAGGAATTCCACTTCATTTTTCCCGAAGACGCATTTGTCCAAGTTGATGGTCAGGGCATTTTGTTCGAGCCTCTGAAACACTGTACGGACATGCTGCAGATGTTGTTCCATGTTGTCGGACATGATGACAATGTCGTCAATGTAGCAAAAAACAAAGTCGATGTCCCTGAATAAGGAATCCATGAAGCGTTGGAAGGTCTGGGACGCATTTCGTAGACCGAAAGGCATGTAGAGGTATTCTATGAGTCCAAACGGTGTGCAGATCGCTGTTTTCTTGACATCTTCATCGGCCATGGGGATTTGATGGTAGGCTTTGGCAAGATCAATGGTGGTAAATATAGTTTTTCCATATAATCTCTCCGCGAAGTCCTGGATATGAGCAATCGGATATCTATCTGGAACTGTCTGGGCATTTAGCTTACGGTAATCGCCACATGCACGCCATCCGCCTGTCCTTTTTGCCACCATATGTAATGGACTTGACCAGTCGCTCTTAGATGGACGACAAATGCCAGCTTGAATTAGATAGTTGATTTCAGCTTTCGCAGCGGCGAGTTTATCTCCAGAGAGTCTTCGAGGTCGATCAGCCACGGGTTGACCTGTCGTCTCAATGTGGTGGTTGACAGATATCTTAACGGTGTCATGACCTCGATTGCAGCGTGGTAGAGTGATGTTCACAAATTCCGACAGCAGCTTGCAAAGCTCGGTGGAGTGTTGCTGATTTTGAAAGGCGTTAAGGGTAGAGATGCCATGGAACTTGGCCTGCAACAGCTCTCCCCTTGTCGTTAGCGACGTCTTGGAATCGATGAGTCGTTTGCCCTTCAAGTCGACTAACAAGTTGAAGTGTGACAGAAAGTCAGCGCCGATAATCGGAATTTGCACGTCTGCAATTAAAAAGGACCACCTAAACTCTCTGCGTAAACCAAGATCTAATTGAACGATATGCTCACCAAATGTTTCTATAGGCGTCTGGTTAGCCGCGTATAGAAGAACATTCCCATGCCGAAGTCCACGCTTGATGAACCCCTTCGGTAGAGCTGAAACCACCGATCCAGAATCGATAAGAAAAGTGCAGTTGAGCTTCTTGTCTAAAAGATGAAGACGACTTTCGGTGACGGCGGTTGTTGCTTGTGTTTTGCTGCCGCCAACCGTTTGGGCTGACGACAGCGCCGCTAGTTTTTTTCTGATGCTTTGGTTGAAGTGATGCCGGGACAACCAGGCTTGCAGTTTCTCGCCTGCGCCCCAAACCTTTGATGAAAGAAACAAAAGTCGCCTCTCTTTCTTGAATGACTTCGTGAGCGTTGATGATTGCTGCCTTTGCCCCTGCTTCTGTCGGTTTCCCTGTCCATCTGTAATTGATCTACCTTACTCGCAAGTGCTTTAATCGATCGACAGAGATCGGCGAGAGTTGTCGAATCATGAGATAGAGCCGCGACAGAAGTGGATGGCAAGCTGCTCGGCGTGATTGAAGCGATTGTTAAGTTTCTATTTACTTCAATCATCCTATCCGCTTTCTTTGCTAGTTTCTCGACGGTTTCTTCTTCCCATAGAGAAAGATGTGTTTTGATTGTCTCAGGCATTTTTCCCAGAAAAAGTGACTTGATGATTTTTTCACTGCAGGGATCTGGTGCTAACCTCTTAATGAAATCAAGAATTTCTGATGGTTTCTTTCCGACTATCTCTCCGCCTTCCAGCATACGACTGAGCTTCGATTCGGTTGATTCCTCAAATTTGGAAATTATTCGTTCTTTTAAACAGTCAAACTTATGTGTGTCCGGTGGACGTGTGATAATGTCCTCCACAGCTAATAGGACATCTTCTTCTAGTCGTACTGCGACAAGATCGAATTTGTCGGAGTCATCTGTGATGCCACCAATCCGAAAAGAACGTTCAACTTGAGCAAACCAGAGACTAGGATTTGCTTTATTGAATTTAGGAATATGGATATTGTTGTTGAACTTGGTCACCATGGAAACTGCGTTCGTTGAGGAGTCTGAGGATGTGCCTGGTAGCAAATTTTGAGATTTGGTGTCTTGTTGCTCCCTTTTTAGCCGAAGTACTTCCTCCTTCAGAGCTGCTATCTGCTTTTTAAGTTCTTCGTCCATCTCTCTGGTTACGCTTCGTGTCGCAATTCGCACGTGCTGCGAGTCTTCCAGCGATGAATCGTCACTCATAAATTTTGCACTCGGGGTCACCAATTATGGGGTTCTATTGTCGTTACCCACGTAGATTTGAAACGCAATACTTTGTTTAGTACTCAACTATTTTATTATTATAAAATCCAATCTTAAATCTATATTAATTTTAACTTTAAAAAAACGTAAAAGATGCGGCAGACAAGATGGCCGGGAAAAAGCAATCAACGAAGTAAGTAATTTTCACATCTGTATCTTGCATCTGCATCTGCATCTACTCAAAACGAGCGAGAAGAATATGTCTCCTGTTTCGCTTTAACCTCGAACACGTTCAGCGGGTTCAGGGTACACCACAACTTTTATTGTAGAGCGCCATCTATTGTTAGTGGCGTTAATTGGTTGGAGTGTTGCAGTATCGGCTGAACGCATCCAATGAGTGTAGAAGACTGCACCCAACTTCGGATATATAAAGAAAAAAGAAGAAGATGAAGAACTTCCGGCCTTCTGTCATTGGGGGCGTTCAATGCGCTTTTGCCTAGCTAGTCAACAGCCTCTGATTGGTCGATTTGTCTGCAAATCTAGGCAAGTTTCGTGAGGTCGGTCAGCTGTGGGGACTGGAAATTTAGGCAAGAATTTCTGCCTATGTTCTTAGTCGATTTGAGAAATGTCATAAACAGCTGATTGAAATCGAAGAAATGTTCACTCCATTGTTGAACTTTGCTGAGACTTGTATGTGGTTTTGTTAGGAAAAATGATAAAAAATTAAATTTCAAGTTACTATTGACGGTGATCTGTAGGACATCGATTATAGCGAGGAAACGTACAACAAATTGACTACGGGTAATAAAATAAACACGTACATAGGTGTGATAATAATTAAATAAAATTATATAGGTATTGGTTAAGTAGATATTGGTACTTGCATAAAACCATCCATAGAATCATTCATTTTACACTTCAATAATTTTATATTTTTCTTTAGTAGGTAGCCAATGTGTTGATCAGTTGATGTAAAAACAGCAAGTGAATGTTCAATTCTTAACACATGTGAAGCATTTGACATTTAATTTAGGAACTAGGCAATTTTCCGTTCAATAATAAACTGTCACCTAAATATTTAGGTGCCTAACCACATTGAACGCGGCCATTCTGTCAATTGTTTTTTACACACATGTGTTGGTTGTGATTTATTTAATAAAGAATTGTAATCTAGAAAAATCCTTCTTGTCGTGTAATTTATTATAGATAAAAAAATAAACAAATAAATAAATAAATAAATAAATAAATAAATAAATACATAAATATATAAATAAATAAATTAAAATAAATAAATAAATACTTACGACACAATAATACGTTGGCTGCTCTACAGTTCGGAGTGAAACGCGACGCCTGAATACCTAACACAGCGGATATAATTAGATACACGAACTGTAGTATACATGAACGGTGCAAGAAACGAAATAGCAATACGTGTTCGAATAAATAACCACTCTGGTCACACTACAAAGTGATACAAATGAACAAAACCAAATTAGCTAAGTGTCTAAAAATGAATACTAATTAAATGGATGAAAACCATTCCACGGATTGACCTTAGTATAATGAACATAATGCTTATAACTATAAGTACCTAAAAAAAAAAACGATAACGATGATAACCTACTAAGATATAACTATACCTAAATAATTAAACTAGTAAATACATCTACTTAAAATATAAAAGTATTACATAATTTAACTTCATCCATATACAGTAAATGACTGATATACATGAGTAATTATATAATGCATTTCGATTATGTTCATCAGCATTATTTTCGTGACGTGCAAGTGCAAGTGCAGCACATGTGAGGGAGTGTGAGCGGTGTTTTCGAACTGATGGGCCATTTCGGAATTCCTACAGTTCCGTTGAGATCGAACAATTTACATCTACATAGACCAGTGTTGTTATATCGTGGGATTTATCCCTTTTTGTGGGAATTTCGATGTCCGAAAAGCCTTCCGTGGGATAAAGGGAAAAAGCACCACAATCGTGGGATTTTCAGGAATCTGACAAAAAAAATTGTAAAACCAAATTTTTCTGAAATTTCACCAAAACTAATTCAAAAATTCACAACAATTATCAGCAGAAATAAAAGGAGCTCATGTAAATAGCCTCTTAACAAAAAAATTCTAGTACAAAAACGGCGCAGCGACAGCGTATGTAACTAGAGCTCTAGCGCCAGCGGCAAAGTGACATTGGAATGGAACCAGTTTAAATTTTTATTACTTTATCTTCATGATCATCAAAAATGTATTTTGTGTAACTTCTACACTTTCACTTTTCCTTATTTTGTATTAAATTAATTTAGACTTGATAGATTTGTTTTGGCAGTTCGTTATTTTTCCTCCAATTTACCAGTTAATTTTGTGGGCGCAGTGGCTCAGCGGTTAATGTGTGAGAGGTCCCAGGTTCAGTCCCCGGAAAAGCACCACCTCTCGCGAACGTCTGACAAACATACGAGAGTATAAATGTACTGAAAAATCTTCTCAATTCAGCCGTTCGGAGTCGGCATAAAATGGTAGGTCCCTTCCATTAGCCCCAAAAATAAAAACTCACACAAACTAGAGATGCTAGACCTATAGGGTGCCTATACGGACTTGTTGGATGAACTATTTATTTATTTATTTAGTTAATTTTGCGCTAGATTGAAACATTTCCCAGAAAAGGATATTTCACAATATGTGCTACATCTCTAGCGCAAATGCTGAAATGTCAGTTTTTTATATGAAGTTTGGCATACCGCTAGATGACTATAGCTGTCAATCCAACGCGGCCATTCTGATTTTCTTACAATATAATAAAAATGAGTTAACATTTTATTTATTATTATTTTTATTTTTTTTTTTTTTCATTTTAATGCATCGTGGGAATTTCGTGGGAATTTGAGTTCGGTGAAAAGGGAAAAAAGGGAAAAATGACCACGTTTCGTGGGAAAAATGAAGAGAGAGTCCTAACAACACTGACATAGACTGTGCTCGAAACATGAGAACATTTGCAAGCAAGCAGCTGTATCAAACTTATGTTTATTTTTTTGATTTGTATGATGTTTATGAGAAAGAGAGGAAGAGCTTATCAAATATCTTATTTGCTTTTTATTTACTTGTTGATAATCAAAATTGCTGTCGCTTGTAATTGTACGTATTATGACATTTGGTTTGTAAAAATAATTGCATTTTTCTTGTTCACCCTGATTTCCCGCCTCAGAGAAATTGTAACCTAACATTTTTGGAATTTCTTTAGATTTAAAGGTAGAATGGGTTGGTAATTGTGCCCTGTCAGGTGTATAAACAGAATCGCGATTTCACACCGGATGGTCATCGTAAGTATGTTGATCTAACGTTTTCTCGTTGACTCGTATCTTTTGCCTTAATTTTCAGATCTTTCGCGGAACCAATTGAATCACTTGCTGTTTGGTATGCCAGGTTAATTTCCCTCACAAATTCTTGAAAACTGTCTCTTACGATATTCTTTATATCTTTCGAGATGTTTTCCCTAAGAGAGCTGACGTAGGACGTAAGGGCATTTGCAACTGCTAAATTGATGTAAACCTTAACAGTAGACGGTATGTTAGCATCGTCTTTTGGAAATGGATTTTGGTTATCATCACCTGTCTCTGAAATACCACAAATATTTGTGTCGTCGCTGGGGTGGTATTCACCAGAGGACGATTGGTTCCACTCACTGAAGCTGCTCTCCGTCAGCGGAATATTGGAGCCTGTATGTGCAAAGAGATATGTTGCGGGTGCGTTTTGTGACATGTTATCTGATGAAAATTTGTGCTTAGTGGAAATTCTAGAACGCAGTGACAGTGAATGAAAATTATTTGCTTGATAAAAAAAAATGTTTAGTTCTAATTTGCAAAAGTATTTGAATAGGAAATACAATACCATCAAAAATATTATACGATATAATGGTGAATAAATATGTGTCTAATGTTTTGAATGTGTTTTATTTTCTACTGATATAACTCAGGGGTGCTCTGGGAAACTGCTTCGGCGGATTTGTTGGCGACGCGATGGATCGACATGCCGACAACTTCCTGATATAAAAAAGACTGCGGACGGACGATGTTTTGTTTTCCCTCGATGTGGCAAAATGCGTTAATAAAAATAACAAGGACACACGAAACTTGCTTTTCTTCCCGTTCCAGCAATTCCAGTCTATAAATTAAAATGCAACACTGCAAACTAAAACTAAACTCCACTTAGGGGACAGACTCATGCAACGTGTTATGACGACACTCATCAAACACGGCCACTACATCTGGTAAGATTTAGACAATACAAGTGAAAAGGAAAATTGAAATGTTAAGATAGGAAAGTAAAATGCTTAAACATTGAAAAGGTGGATAGAAGAAGAAAACTAGGACTGACAAAGTGCCAATTGTTGTCACTGTCAACATCGAACGTTCTCGTCGCAATTCGAGATGGCATTCTAAAGAGCTATCCACTCGAAGACTTACGAGATTTCGATGTTGACAGTAAGAACGATTGTGGACGAATACGACATAAAGGACAGATGACTAGGACAAACGAACGTTGGGCGCCATTTGTAATATGCCAAAAATAGGTTTAAATAGAGGGAGCTAGGAGTAGAAAATTGACAGGAACCAAGGATGTGGACGGGACCTTAGGATGGGATCGGAAAAAGAGAGGGAAAGAGGGCCGAGTGTGAGGAGCGCGGCATGCTTGTTCAGCACGGCTGTGCTCGCCGGAATGGGGTGGTTCTTGTCCCCACAACTCGACCTAACCTACCACAAAAACATAAATCATGCCAAGACAAGGTACTTACATCTTACCTTCACCAAAGCGGACGGAACTTCACCACATCGAGGGGCGCTGTCGATGGTATTCAGCGCTGGCCATTTCCCTCCCCACCTGGAAATCCGGTGGCCATATTTTTGGATTTCCCCAAAATGCGGAAGCTGCCGACATGTCAAACCATTTCACCGCCGAATTTGTGTCAGCTCCCCCTTTGCACCCCCTGAAATATGATGCTTAATGCGCCATCAAACCCTTATGCGTTTTTTAACCTACTTTAACACAGTGTTACCTCTGACAAAAAAATGTACTAACATTTAGATTAAACAATAAATACTCATATATTAGGCCTAGTTTTCGTTCCTTACCTACTTTTTTTCTGGGACACGTAAAGTTAAGCTACTATTTAGCGGTGCCTGCCTATAAAGAGCTCCTTTTAGGTGGAACGCGACGGAATTGACCGAATAACAACAAAACAACCCGATGAAAACTAAACCTATCACAAAATAAATAATCATTAGAGACGCTTAATTACAAAAAGGTAACAACTATAATAAATAAATGAAGTGTCACGTAAGGGAATTTTTTTAACAAATAAAACTTAGTAAACTATAGAAATCAACAATCATAATAACCAAAACAAATAATTTTTTTGTTTTACACTTAGGCGTATGGGCAATTTGTTCAGCTAGTGATTGCATACACTTAGGTGCCATTCTAACAATTTTATATATATAGAGGTATTGTAGCATTGAATAACTACAAATAGAAACGGCACCGAAGCAAACATCCGCTACGCGGTCCATACGTCGCTGTGATCGCTTGTGCGGGTTTGTGAAATGGATCTGGGCATAATCTGGGATTGAACATTGGATATAAACGAAAACAAGAAAATGTATAATATCCCAACAAAAATATCCCTCTAAGGAATGCTGGATGGGTAATTTTTTGTTGTAAACCAGTTTGAGGTAGTGCCGTCAGTATAAAATTCTTTCTGAAATGACGTAACAGGGTAGGGAACTGGTTTGGTTTGGAAGACAGGAGAGGAGATGCAATATTATAAACAAGTATCAATTAGGGATGCCAGATCTGAAAAATTAGCTGGCGGGACATTTTTGCATTTGAAGTGAAAAATACGTTTTTATTTTAGTTTAAATTTTATTTGTTGTAATAAGTAATATTTGGTTCAAGTAAAAGTATTTTAATTCATATTTGTACATTTTACACAAGTCTCACAACTGTGCGTTGTGTTATTTGGAATGCTAAGCATATAAAAAGACAAAAAATCAAGAAGAAGTCACCCCTTAACCTGGTTAGAAAAGCGCTTCGCTTCCGTTTTTGTCCCTCACATGTGACCTGGACTTAGTAGGAGCATCCTTCGCTAGGGGCAGGGACCTTGACGTGTGCGCATTTCATAAATGCGCCGGTGCGAAGGCTTAATGTTGCAATGACTCAATGGGCTATGCTGTCGGAGGCGGTAGTCGCCTGAAGGGTCACCCATGGCAGACAGGCTGTTGAGGAGCAACAAACTAAGAACTGCCCATGAGGAGTAAACCGCATTACTAAATCTCTAATCCAAGGTGGAACAGCATATGCTGAGGGATGCGTGACTAAGAGAGTGCTTAGTCGCTAATATGCGAACTCCGAATACCAGGCGACCTTCGGTTTTAAACCAGCCTTCCCGTGCCGTACCGGGCTCCGGCATGGGTGATGTTTCTTTCCCGGATACTCGTGGGATCAATATTTCAGACCAAATTAACAAAAATTTACAGACTGATGCCTCTGAAATCGCATCAACCTCTGGTCTTGCTGTTGGGCAACCAGAAGAACAAACAGATCGTGCAGCCACAGGGCTCTCGATGGTCAAAAACCTTCGTGCTATAGAGCATACGACCATAACTTCTCGGTCTGCTGATGGGCAACCGAACCCCCCCCAAAGTAAGGAAGGAGACGTCTTGTGGACCCCATCCGAACTTCTAGATTGTGCCAGAAAAGGAGTTGAGGATTTGCCCACTTCCGACTCTGACACATCCACCGTTGTTGACACCTGTAGTGTGGTATCCGAGAAATCGGGATGCTCTGCAATTGGCAAGAGCTTTGCTGGACTACAGATTCAGCAAGGTGGATACGTTAAGCTCAGCGGTTTCGCAAACAGACGCTTCAAAAGTGCCTTGCGAAGTGGCTTAGACAGAGAAAGTGCTCTCATCTTAGCCAAAGCCGCTCAGGATAAAAGACCGAATGCCAAACGAGTAAGATCGGAAGATTACACTCCCCCTACATCGGCCGCCAAGAAGGTCAAGAAAGGTCCTATACCTGTGGCTCCCACCTTTAGCCAGGTGGCAAGCCTAGTTAGGTTAGGTATCGTTCCGACCGACTTGACTACACAACCACTCTCTCCGGAGCAAATGGCTCTCGTACAAGGAGCGGTTATCGACACCTCGATCGAGATGAGCAACTGTGGCGTTTGGCCAAAGTTCTCAGGCTCGCATCTGAAGACGGGGTGGCTTTTGTTTGTCTGCTCAGACAATGCTACTGCTGGATGGATGCGCTCTAATTTTGAGAGTATCAGAATCAAATGTGGTCTGGACCTGATGCTGGTGGAAGAGGATTCATTTCCAAAGCCACACATCGTCCGTGGCTTCTTTCCACAGAGTCTGGAACTCTCAAATGAAAAAGTGCTAGCCACCATCACGGCACAGAACGCCGATCTAAAGGCAATTAACTGGAGAGTCATCAAAAGGGATAAGGATGGTGCATTCCTTCACCTGGTGCTCGCAATTGATGACGCATCCATGGCCAAACTCCTGGAACTGAAGGGGAAGATATCATACCGCTTCGGTCAGATCAAGTTGATTCTCAAGAGCACCGACAAGAATCCTGAGACTGACAGCAGTACCCCTAAAGTCGGAGGGAACGCCACTTCGGTACCTTCGTCTGGCAAAGTGGCCGAGAAGGTACCCATCATTACCACACACAGCGGCACTAATAGCGGAAAGACGACAGCGCTGGCTGCTCCCATGAACCGCACCCAATCAACCAACATAGGCAGTGGTACTGCTGATGGGCATGCCACTCCCAGCGGGTCTGGGTGTAGCTCTAAGGCGACTACCGGCGCTCAGTTGACCCGCTCGCACACTGCACCAAAGGGCACAGTGCCCCGCAGCTCCGTCAATACGGCTGGTAAGTCAGCAAAACCGAGTAACGCAGACTTTGGTCGCGCCAAAGGTAAGAACGAGTCTGCCAGGCTCAGCACAATTGGTCGACCTGGACAGGCTGCCTGCCGCAGAGGAAAGGGCCCTAAAAAAGCCCAATTACTCCGACAGGCTAGATCCGAAAAAGATCTATGAACACCTTCAGGGTGTTACAGGCGAATCTCCATCATGCTAAGGGCGCGTCCGCTACCCTTAGTAAGAGGTTCGCCGAGGAGAAGATAACTCTGGGTCTCATCCAAGAACCTTGGGTTATCCGCGGACATATAAGGGGACTTGGAAATAGGGCAGGTGAGCTTATTTATAAACGCGATGAGCCAGTGCCAAGGGCGGCCTGCTTTATCGACAAAAATATCGACTTTCTTCCCATTCCAGAATATACAACAAAGGACTTAGCGTCCCTACTAGTGCAGGTACCGACCGACAGAGGCACTCAAACAATCGTGTGCGCCTCGGCATACTTCCCCGGCGACGACGACAACATTCCGCCAACGGAAGTCCAAAATCTCATTCGCTACTGCCAGAAGAACAACCTACACTACATCATCGGGTGTGATGCAAATGCTCATAATATGATCTGGGGAAGCAGCGACAACAACAAAAGAGGTGAGTGTCTTTTGGATTATCTAGTTAGTAGTAATGTTGATATTCTAAACAAAGGTTCTAAACCAACCTTTATAAATGCGATACGCGAAGAGGTAATTGACCTCACTCTTGCTAGCTCATTTATTTCTAATTTCATTGTAAATTGGCATGTGTCAGATGAAGCCTCACTGTCAGACCACCAGCACATTAGGTTTGACATACCAGGTCAATCGACACAGGCCCCAAACAGGTACGATCCCAAGTCGACGGACTGGAAAATGTATCGAGGACTTGTACTCTCTAAGACGGATATGCTTGTTTCGACAATTGAGTCCACGTGGGACCTTGATGAAGCAGCATACCAGCTAAATAAATTGTTGCTAACCTCCTACCAAAGTAGTTGTGTCAGTAAAACCAGCTTGTGTAAACGTAAGGTTCCCTGGTGGAATGACCAACTTGCTAAACTCAGGAAGAAGGTTAGAAAACTCTTTAACCGTGCTAAACAGACCAAAATGTGGGACGAATATAGGTTCGCCCTCACAGAATATAACTCAGAACTGAGACGATCGAAAAGAGCATCATGGAGAAAATGCTGCGAAGACATAGCAGACATGCCGGTTGCGGCACGTATCCATAAGGCTCTACGTAAGGATCATAACAACTGTGTAGGTTTGCTAAAGAAATCAGATGGTACCTACACGACGGACCGTACGGATACAATTAAAACCTTACTTCAGGTTCATTTCCCAGGTTCGTCTTTCCGTGAAACACACGATTACTCAAACGTTACTGACACTAAGGTCTCTATAACAAGTAGGGTTAACAGCTTATCTGGAAAAATTTTCAGCCCAGACAAGGTAAGATGGGCAATTGGCTCTTTCAAACCTTTCAAGGCCCCCGGGGGTGACGGCATATTCCCAGCCTTATTACAGAGGGTTATAGACGTTATACTTCCTGCTGTTATTGCCTTATTTAGAGCAAGTTACAACTGGGGATACATTCCATTCTCCTGGAGACAGGTGAATGTGATCTTCATTCCAAAAAATGGCAACAGGCCAAGCGAACTGCCTAAATCATACAGACCTATCAGTCTAACATCCTTTGTTCTTAAAACCATGGAAAGACTTATCGATGTTCATATTAGAGGTCAGTTAGAAACTTCTAACTCTCTCCACTCAAGTCAATTTGCGTACAGAAAGGGTAAATCCACTGAAGGCGCTCTTCATTGCCTTGTCAGAAAGGTAGAAGAAACTTTCAGATCCAAGGAAATTGCCCTATGTGCCTTCTTGGACGTTGAGGGCGCCTTCGATAATACCGGCTATGACTCGATCGCTAAGGCAATCAGAAGCAAAGGTATCGAAGACCCGACCCGGAAAGTCGGATAATTACATCCTCCTCCGGAGGTGTGTCGGTGTCTGTGACAGCAGCAAAAGGCTGCCCTCAAGGGGGAGTACTCTCTCCTCTCTTGTGGTCACTTGTTGTCGACAGTCTGTTAGTCAGTCTGCACAGCCTAGGCTTTAGTGCCATCGGCTACGCTGACGACCTAGCGATCATCATCAGTGGCAAGCTCAGCGCTACCATTACCTGTAGAATGCAGAACGCACTTCTACATGTCTCAGAATGGTGCAATTTCGAAGGTCTTTCTATAAATCCTAGTAAAACCATTCTAGTGCCTTTTACAAGGAAGAGATTGATTAATCTTAACACTATAACCGTAAACGGCACTACCTTGAGTTACTCCAATGAAGTCAAATATCTCGGAATTGTCCTTGATAAGAAGCTCAACTGGAACTCACAAATCAAGTCTGCCACAGAACGTGCCACTAGAGCCATGTGGGCCAGTAGGCAACTGTATGGCAGAACTTGGGGTCTAACCCCCAAAATGATACACTGGCTGTATATCATGATGGTAAGGCCCATTATCACATACGCGGCAATTGTCTGGTGGCCGAAAGTTCTTGAACGAACAACGGCAAATAGGCTACAAAAGCTACAGCGTATTGCCTGTCTAGGCATCACGGGTGCTATGCGCACCTGCCCTACTACAGCATTAGAAGCTATTATAGGGCTCTCACCCTTACACATATTTATTAGGAAAGTGGCAGCTAGATGTGCTATTAAGCTGCAGCTAGAATACAAGTTTAAACCAGCTGACCATGTGGGACACCTGGAAATACTTAACTCAATCCCAAACATGGATATGTTCTGCTCCATCCCCGACATTATGGTTAGGGAATATTGTTTTGGGAAACTATTTGAGGTAGAAATACTGGACCGCACGAAATGGGCCAATGGTGCTCCAACATTGGACCCTAAAAGTTTGGTCTGGTACACTGACGGATCGAAAATGGAATCTGGTGTTGGTGCTGGTGTCTTTGGACCCAATACCAAAGTCTCAATACCCATGGGAATGTGTCCCACTGTTTTTCAGGCTGAAGTCCATGCCATTGAGATCTGCGCCGTCCTAAACTCAAATAAGGGAATTAAAGGCGCCAAAATACAAATCTTTTCAGATAGTCAAGCGGCCTTACAAGCCCTATCATCCAATACGTTGGACTCAAAAACAGTAAAGTGCTGCTACGATGCCTTGCAACTCCTATCCAAACACAACAAGGTCAAACTTGGTTGGGTACCTGGACATCAGGGTATTGCAGGCAACGAATCGGCGGACCAACTAGCTAGGGCCGGATCTGAATCCGCGTTCTGTGGACCAGAACCTTATTGCAGAGTCAATTGGACTACTGCCTTAGGTATAATTAACGATTGGGAACATCAACTTCGTCTGTACCACTGGGAAAATGTTCCGGGATTAAGACAATCCAAAAGTTTAATTAAACCTTACTCCTACAAGGAAATCCTCAACCTAAACAAGGATACTATCAGAAGGCTGGTGGGCTTTCTCACAGGCCATTGGGGCTTGCGATATCATCTTAACAAAATGAATCTGTGCCCGGAGACAGAATGTAGATTCTGTCTTGAGGATGAAGAATCCTCCGAACACATTCTCTGTGATTGCCCGGCACTTCATTGGTTAAGAAAACGTATCTTCAACAAGGAAATACTTTTACCAGCAGAGCTTAGGAACTCCGCTACTAAGGATATTGTGGCCTTCACTAGGGAGGTCACACGTCTCTTAGAATAACCTTATCCCTTACGATACAATAGATCTTGTCAGGTCGCAGTGTCAGCCATATGGGCAGGGAAACTTAAAAAAAAAAAAAAAAAAAAAAAAAAAAAAAAAAAAAAAAATAGTAGGAGCATTGTGTGGTCTTCTCAGACGAAAAGAATTCAATTTGGAAGCCCCGGACTATTTCCATAACCTCCGCAAAGAGACTAATCATTTGGACCGGTTGCATATCAGCAAGCTCCTCAAAGAAGTACTCTCCTAGAGTTTGCTTTCTAATCGAGGATAGCGCCGGGCAGTTACATAGTAGGTGGAACGGAGTTTCCTCTTCCTCCTCATCCATGCAACTGCGACAGAAGTCATTAGCGGTAACTCCAAGCCTTACGGCATGTCTTCCTAGTACACAGTGGCCTGTTAGTACTCCGACAAGAGTTCCGATATGTTTTCTACTGACGTTTAACAGGACCTTTGTCCTGCGCCGATTTATTCGTGGCCAGGTCTGTTTTGCGTGGTTGCAGGTGTCAATATCGCGCCATCTCTCATTAGCCTGTTGCAGTGCTAGTGTGGAGATGTTGTATCTTACCGGTTCAATTGGCACATGGGGCTGTCCTTTACCAGTAGAGAGTTCCATTTTCATGCCGTTCCTTGCTAGTTCGTCTGCTTTACAGTTACCTGGTATATCTCTATGACCAGGGACCCAGTACAGCGTTAACGTGCACATATCCGAAATCTCATTTAAAGATTTGCGGCAGTGCCTGACCAATTTGGATCTTAATATTGGTGATTCGAGTGCTTTAATAGCTGCTTGACTCTCGGTGTAGATGACGATGTCTGAGTTCGATATCGATCTCACCTTCAGCAGTTCAGCGGCTTCGCGAATAGCCATAACTTCTGCTTGGAAGACACTACAGTTATTTGGTAGTCTAAAAGACTGGTTTATTGAGAATGGAACTGAGAAAATCCCGGCTCCTACTCCGTCCTCCGTCTTAGACCCATCTGTGTATACTTCTAGCGTATTTTCATCTATAACCGTATTCTCTTCCCATTGCTGTCGGTCGGGAATACTGGTCTTGTATTTAATATTGAAGTCCAGGACCGTGTTTACGTAGTCTGTAACTTCTGTTGTAACATTATTAGTTTTTAGAATATTGGCATGCCCTGTGTCACTGCTTCTCCATTGCTGTGATTCTCTCAGACGCAATGCCGATTTTGCCGCCATCTCTTTACCGTGTATGTCCAAGGGCAGAATGTGGAGCATGGTTTCCGGTGCTGCGGTTGGAGTTGTCCGCAGGGCACTGGTCACACAGACACATGCCACTCTTTGGATTCTATTTAGTAGAGAAAGGTAGCTTCTTTTATCTAGTGCTGGCCACCAGACCATGATTCCGTACGTGGGTATCGGTCTGACTACTGCTGTATACAGCCAGTGCATTATTTTCGGGCTGATGCCCCATCTGAGGCCCAGGATCCTTTTGCCGGAGTAAAGTGCAGTAGCGGCCTTCTTAATGCGTTCATGCAGGTTTAGTTTCCAGCTCAGTTTCCTGTCCAGAACCAAACCTAAGTATTTGGCGCTGTCAGAGAAGCTGAGGCGGATCCCCTTTAGTTTGGGTGGATCAATTTGAGGAATTCGGTGCTTCTTCGTGAATAGCACTAGCTCTGTTTTACCCGGGTTTATATCCAGGCCGCATTTGTTAGCCCATTTGACCAGCGTTGCGAGGGCCGTTTCCATCAAGTCTCGTAATGTTGGGAGGTATTTCCCAGTAAATAGAATGGCGATATCGTCTGCGTAGGCTATAACTTTACCACCATTTTTCTCCAGGGTTACCAGTATTTCATTTACTGTTAGCAATCATAGCTGCGGTGAAAGTACTCCACCCTGCAGAGTGCCGCGTTGCACAGACCTTCTCAGTTTGTAGCAGCCAAGTTCCGAATTGATAACCCTGCTTAGCAGCATTTGGTTGATCCAGTGACTTAGACTAGCGTCAATCTGCAGGTTTTCAAGTGCGTTAATTATCGCTCTCGGCTCTATATTGTTGAAAGCCCCTTCGATGTCTAGGAAGGCTACCATTGTAAATTCCTTGACGGCTAGTGATTTTTCCACGGTGCCGACAATGGAGTGTAGAGCTGTCTCCACCGATCTGTCCTTACAGTAGGCGTGTTGGGATTTCGAGAGAGTTCCTGCTTTGATGTTGTGGCGAATATATAAATCTATCATCCTCTCTAGTGTTTTAAGTAGAAGAGATGACAGACTAATAGGCCTGAAATCCTTTGGAGTGGTGTGAGAGGCTTTTCCCGTCTTCGGTATAAAAACCACTTTCACCTCTCTCCATAATTTTGGTATGTAACCATGGTCTAAGCTTAAGGAGAACAGTAAAATCATCCAAGGTTTTAGAATGCCATAAGCATGTTGCATTTCTGCCGGGATGATTCCATCTGGTCCTGCGGATTTAAAAGGGAGGAAGCTATTAATCGCCCACGAAAGTTTGCGTTCGCTTATCACTTCCTTTGAAATTAAATGAGTTCTGGGATGGGACCGTTCTTGAGTCGGGATATAATCCCCTTGGGCACTTCCTGGGAAGTGAGTGTCTAGGACCAACTTGAGTGATTCTTGACTAGACTGCGTTTCCGTTCCATCGGATTTCTTTATATAGCTAGGTATAGAGGGAGACTTTGACAGGATCTTCCTAACTCTACTAGCCTGATTGTTTTCTTCAATTTTGGAACAAAAACCCTGCCAGGAGTTTCTTTGCGCGATTTGTATTCCTTTTTTGTAGTCTTTAAGGCTTTTCTTATAACAGTCCCAATCTGTGGGTGATCTTGTTCTTTTTGCCCTGTTAAAGACTTTTCTACTTTCTCTTCTTAGTGAGCTTAGCTCTGTAGTCCACCACGGGGGTTTCTTACATTTAGTGTGTCTGCTTACCGGGCACGACTTTGCGAAGGATTCATTCATGGTAGAAGTAATCTTCGTCGTCAAGGAGTCAATGTCTTCGAACGATGAAATTGTATCAGTGGGTATGTTACCGAGAGCCTTTGTTAGGTTGGCTCGATAGCTATCCCAATTAGTCTTCCTGGGTGTAACGCAAGGATACCAGCAAAAATGTCATTTAGACTGAATCCACAAGCAATTCAAATTTACTAAAATGCCGTCGGACCTAGCACAGCGATCAAAAGAACAAAACTACCGACGGGAAATCAACGAAAATAAAAACACCAACTACTTGGTTTTCTAATATAGGGATTTTATTTTCCGCTTTGGTTTCACAAATGGGAATGCCAAATTCTTCTTTTGCACCTCCACACGAAACCTTGCATCTAGTTGTCCTTGACTCTTCCTCTGGTCATTGACTTGGGGATACGGCTCTTCCTGACTGCTATGATGCGTTTTGCCGTATTGACAACAAATCTTCACCGCTAAGCTAAGCTGCTCCCGCCCCGCGCATCATGTTTTTATTTTATCAGCTGGTCAGCGGGTTTAGCCATCGCAAAAACATGCAGCCACACATTGTTGGCTAGAGTTGCTCAGTGGGCGGCGCCAATTAACCAAAACAATGCATTTTTTTTGCATAGTTATGACGCCTCCCACACAACACCCCTGCTTGGCTTCCGCATCGGTTTGCTGCAGACGTGTCTGAGCGCCCAATTTTGTCTTTGGGAATTTGGTCGCTCGATTTATTCGTATGTTAGCTGCTGCAGCGATATCAGTATTTGCCGACGGCAATTCAGATCGTCGATTTTCAGAGGGGATGCCGATGATGGATTTATAATTTAGGTCATCATGGTTTGTTGCGTTGCAACACTGGGGTTTCTAAACAACGATACAGGAGGAGGGGTAATGTTAAGACTGTAGAAAATGTAACAGTGATCAGAAAATGAATTATTCTTGGATACTGCCCAGTTTTCCACGGAGATAGTGGGAGAGTTAGTAACTAGCGTAATATCTAACACTTCCTGTCTGTTTCGGGTAATAAATGTAGGTTCATTACCGATATTGCAAATTACGAGGTTAGTCTCTACAAGAAAAGTAAAAAGTGACTCACCTCTTTCGTTGATGTCGCTGCTGCCCCAGATGGAGTGGTGTGCATTTGCGTCGCATCCGAGTAAAATTGGGATCTTCCTCCGATCTGATTCTCTGACTGCATGACGTATATTTGTCGATGGTACGGGCCCGATATCATCGTAGGCCATATACGCCGATGCAAGCCAGAATTCCTCTTTATCAGTGATCTCCAGTTTGGCCACTGCGAAATCAGGGTTACAGAAGCTCTGTGAAAGGAAAAGTTTTAAGTTAGTTTTTGCTAAAATGCAGGCTCTTATTTTACCTTTACAATCAGCATGAAAAATTGTATAATCTGGTGTCCTCAACCCCGCTATGCTGTTGTCAACGATCCACGGTTCTTGGATGAGGACGTCGTCCCCACTCGCTTGTAGGTGGAAAATAAGGTTGGCAGAGGCCACCTTACTGTGATGTAGGTTTATTTGGATTATCCGCAGCATTGTGGCTACTGGATAAACCGGAAACCTCAATCACAGTGGTGTCCGTGTCCTCTGATTCAGAAGACCGTCCGTGATCTGATCCCCGCCGTTTTGTGAAGGATGGAGGGACAGCGGGGCTATCGCCCAATGCTTGTCTCCCATCCTGTTGATAGACGTGCAGCCTTATACGTTTGAAATAGTAGCTGACCTCGTAATTTCTTTCTTTTAGTAGTGGAAGCGATTCTTTGTCTAGTAGTATGGTGATAGACCTTGAATCTTTCACCACCTCCGATTTTACTACTTTCCACTTTTGTGTTGGGATGTCCCGATTCTGGCTCTGTATCAGAAGCAGAATGTCTTGTGGGTCGCTTGGCACCATAGGGACCCAAGCGCGAGCTCTTGGCCTGAGCGGGATTTCGTCCTTTCTCACGGCC
The DNA here is from genome assembly GCA_955612985.1 of Cheilosia scutellata. Taxonomy (NCBI): domain Eukaryota; kingdom Metazoa; phylum Arthropoda; class Insecta; order Diptera; family Syrphidae; genus Cheilosia; species Cheilosia scutellata. Next base: position 70,453,345 of record OY015313.1, read on the forward strand.
TCCAGCTTAGCGCCCTGCCATAGATCACCCGCGTCGGCGACTGCAGCCTTAATAAAAGTTACCGCAATCTCGTCGTCGCAGGCAATCAGCCTATAGCCTCCATGATGCCAGCCCCTATCCCTATACGACGGCATCGGTTTGGAGGGGTCAGTCTTGCACTGAGAGAGGAGATAAAGGTTTATCTTCGTCTCCACCTTCTCCCAGTTTTCGCGGCTGATCTTGCACTCCTCATGGCCGCGGTCTATGATCGCCATGATCAGATGATCTCTCACAACCTCAGTTAGGAGCTTGGGTTCCGAAGCGGTGCCCTTACTCTTCTTTGAGGTAGTGGGAGCGTCATCCTGAGACCGCTGCCTCTTGGATGCAAGTTCCCTCTTTGTTTCGCTGCTTGTCGAGGGTCCCTTAATAGGTCGACTCTTATTTTCCTCCACCACTTTCGTTGCCCATTCATAGGAAGTTTTGTCTTTGTCATCCCATTTGTCCTTGCCCTTTTCTTCAAGTCGACCAAGACATAGGAATGCATTCCTTCTTTTTCTATAAGCTATTGTGCTCGCTCTAACGTGTTTCCTGGGAGAAATCGTCGCTGGAGCATTTGACGCGCTACCGTCGGTATCGTCTGTAAGAGAGTGAGAAGAGTCAGAGCGCCGTTCGTTGACGATTCGCATCCTCCTCATCTTCCTCTCAACTTTGTCCGTTTTTGTTATCTGTCCAGTCCTGTCAGTTTGTTTGGTTGGTCCTGTCTGGGAAGTACTTCCCGAAGATGTTTTTTGTTGTTGTTGTGTTGTTGGTTTCATTTTGTTTTGTATTGTGGTCCCACGAGTAGCTAGGGAAAAAACTGTCCACCATGCCAGAGCCCCGCATACCATGGTAAGGCCACTACTACACCCTGATGCGGCCTGGTTTCAGGGAGGCGCCGTTAGAATACAGCCGGTATACCCCCTGGCTGCAAACCGTCCAATGGGCACGGTGTCGAATGACACCCTGGATTAGGGGGGGTTGGGCAGTTCTTAGTTCGTTATTCTTCAAAGCAGCCTGTCTGTCATGGGTGACCCTTCAGACGACTACCGCCTCCGACAGCATAGCCTGTTGAATCATTGGAACTTAAGTCTGCGCACCAAAGTCAATTTGACGCAACGACAAGGTGACCGCCCCTCGCGCTAGGATAATATACCTGTCAAATGCTACAAATATTCACTCACCACTTATATGATTATTAATTAAAAAAAAAACTGAATTTTTAAGGACTTTATACAAAGAAAAAAAAAAAAACGTTCACTAGCACTGCCCTACGGAGACTTGTTGCCTCTTTAGCGTTTGGTTTTCAAAAAATGCATACTACTGTTTCGTAGTTCTTTAGCTTTGAGCACCGCAACATCACCCTATCAAAATCCCTCTAGATTCCATCATCCGATGCTTTTTTTGTCCGCTATTGAGTGAAACCCATTGGTGGTTTGTATCTCTGATAAATGCCCTGACTATTTGGTCTAAAGTAATATGTGAACATTCAAATATGGATGACAGTAAAAGTGACAGCTAGTGGGACCTGTTTTTTTTTTTTATTTTTTGTTGTTTCTTTTTGGCAGATACAGGGTACCGTAACACAGTTCACGATCACGATATGTGCAATAGTTGCACATTAGATTAAATAATCCTTTTCTTAAGCACTTAATTCACTTTAATAGTTTATTTGTTTGGTAGAGCGAAATGGTAATCATCCCACTTCTGAAAATAATAACTAGATTTTTAGGTGCACTGCGCGAACTCGTCAAGCGCCCTTGCAAATCAGATACGAACTGCGATCTTAACTCAATACGTCTGACTCACTTGACGAGCTGCAAAGTGCAGTCCTACACTAATACTATGACACCTTTGAGCAGGAGGGATTTCCCTGCTCAATCAAGCAATACCTGTTTTAAACGTTAACACCAGTAACGAGAATCCTTAATTAGTTTACGACCCCTAATGGTGATGGTGCAGATGTTTTATTGCTGGGTGCTACTGCGACTATCTGCGCTGCCAAGACATATATGAAATTAAATTACTTAACCTTTTTAAAAAATATTTTGTTTGAAGGTGGAATAAAACAAAAATTGCCTAAAAAATGTTTTTACTCTATTTTGTTGATCCAATATGAGCATCAAAATTTAATACGCCTTGTTTACGGGAAAATCCGGTGAAATTATGTGCATAAAAAAACTAAATATTAGCGAACTGATCACACAGAAAATTCGAAATCCTCACGAATTCAATTTCGGTCGGAATTCAGCACAGGGGTGATTATCTTTAAAATATTCAAAAAGGAATCGCATCTATTACATCGATTGAATGTTCACATTGCATTTTGTTACCTTGAATACAACAAATTGCAGTAAGTACATATGTATTAACATCCATTTTTCAACAAAGTTTATGTAACATTTTCAATCGTATTTAAAATAATATTATGTAAGAATATGAAGTATTAAAAAGTATAAATGCATTTCAACCAATCAGAGAATTACAAAATATTTTTATAATTCTGACAACAATCAACGAACACAACCCATTAGTGACAAATAGCCGCTCTCAACGTTCAAGAAAGAAAAATAATTCCTCCTTATTTACAACACCGCCATCTATGAATGAAATTTTTCAACTTTCCTATCTCCACTTTATTACTGCGTTAATTATAGCCACTTTTATACCCACTTTTGGTTTTGCATGTAAAAGTAAAAGTGAGCTAGCTATAGATTCCCAAAAAATACGCCTTTTAAAAACCATTTGAATGGTGAAATCGTGATTTTCACAGATGGATCCATGATGGATGGCGGAGCGGGGACCGGAATCTTTTCAGAAGATCTGGAACTAGCCCGTCACATTAGCCTCGGGAAACACACTTCAGTATACCAGGCTGAGATGATTGCTTTGCTGCATGCGTTGGATTACTTGCTTGAGAGTCAGGTGGAAGGAAGAAATATCCTAATAGCACTGGACAACCAGGCGGTGATTAGATGCATGGGGCGGACAACCATCACAACATCACTGGCACTGGAATGTGTACTCAAACTCAACAAGTGTTCATCTAAAAACCAGGTAACACTGACTTGGGTACGAGGACACATAGGGATCGACGGCAACGAAAAGGCGGACTCCCTTGCAAAACAGGGGTCAACTGAAAAGCTGCTGGGACCAGAACCATTCTCTTCAATTGGTAGAGGAATGGTAGAACAGCTGATTCACAAATGGATCACGGCAGAACACTTGAGAAGGTGGTCAACCGTGGAACAATGTAGACAAGCTAAAATGGCAATACAATGGCCGACCCGCTCCACTCAGAGAAAGGTTCTAAGCATGAGTCGGGGAACATTGAAATGGGTGGTGGCGTTAACTACAGGTCATGGTAATTTCGGGTATCATTTAAGGAAGATGGGCCTTAGAGAGGATAATACTTGTAAGCTATGCCTGGAGGAATCTGAGACAGCGGCACATATATTGTGTCAATGTCCAGCTTTGGCTGGCAAAAGAATGAGGATCTTGGGACAACATTGGGTCGAGGCCCATTGGATGAAACAGATCTCACATAAACAGATGCTAGCGTTAACACTAGGAATCGAACTCAGGGAAGAACTCTGGAGAAATCCAGAAAGTCTCTCTGGGTAAGGTATATTAGTGGTAGGGAGACGAAAAGAGACCCGACAATGGTGGTCTGGTTCGAATATCTCTCGAAATTTATATATATATATATATATATAACCATTTGAATAATAAAAACTCCAAAATCCTATTAGCCACAGCGTCCATATTGTTACATTCGGCTGGGATTCGAAAAGATAAAACACTATTCTGTTTACCAAACTTTAATAAATCACTTTTTATTACAAGACAATTCACTTAAAATCAACTTTTCCACTTCTTACAATCTCTCACTTATTTTAAATCACTAACGATATTATTCGAACTTCACTTTACACGGTTTAAAGATAAACTGTCCTCTCGTCGGATTTCGCAACCCTTTTTATACTCCCCACTAAAGCTTCTCGAATATTCTATACTCCAACCGGAACAATCGAGAATGTACTAGTTTCGTTTTAGACCATTCACCATTCGTTGAGTTTCGACGATTCGAAGTTCCGTTGAATAAGTAGTACTTTTCAATCCACACTACAATATCCCCCACATATCGCCAACATTTTCCCCAATGTAACGATGACGACGATCCACATGGACAACTTTAAATTTGTCTCTTCCACGTTGGATTCGATAGACCACGTAGTTGATTCGGTTGACTCTCAGATGCCTCCTCATTATAACGCCTAGTACAGCAGTGCGAACAACTGGCCTGCCTGGGTGGAGCTCTGCACTGTCGCTGTAGATGTCGTAGTTGCGTTGTTTTTCTTCGGAAATAGTTTGAAGCAACTCTGCAGCTGTACCTCGCAATGCTAGCGTTAGTGCAATCCACTTTTCCTCGTCGTCCCAGCTGTTGATCACTGCAGCTGCCTCGAACTGCCTCTTAAAAATTCGCCATGATGTTTGACCATCAAAAACAGGCGGTTGCATCTCCCTCCTTCTTGGGCAATCAGCAGAATATTCTCGGGCTTTCTGTTTCTGGACTTTATCCAGTTCTTTAGCCAAGTTCTCGAAGTTTGTTTCATGTTTTTGTAATGTTTGATTGATCCCGTCAAACTTTGTTTCTACCTTCTCAAGTTGTGTCTCATGCTGGTTTAGTTTGTTATCAATCGCGCTGAATTTTACTTCTAGAGCATTCTTAAACTCTTCCACGGCATCTTTGTGTGCAGCGACAATGGAATTCTTCTGTTCTTCTAGAAAATTTGTCTGTCCTTCTAGAGAATTCTTCAGTTCTGCGAATTTAGATTCAATAAAATTGCTCTGGTCTGCCAACTTAGATTCGATAGAGTTCTTCATTTCTTCCAGATCATATTTCTGTTCTTCGAACTTGGCAAGAAGCAATGCCATCATAGCAGCCATGTCAACGCCTGTACTTACTTGTTCTTCTGCCACTTCGAATAGCATGGATTTTAGATCTCCTCCCTCGCTTTCGACAGCTTCCTGCAGACGAAGTATGAGGTCACTTTTTCCCCCAGCTGTGGAGAGATTCCGTTTTTTCATCTCAGTTTTTAGCTGAGGTATGCTGAGTTGTAGTAATGCCAACGTACGAACCATTTTTACTAATTCACAATTTTTTTTTTCACTTTTTTTTTTCCTTCTTTTTCTATTTTCTTAATCTTTACTACACTTTGTAAGAATTCAAATTCACTTCACTTTATTTATTTTCTTTTAATTCACAATTTAGTTCACTGTTTTTCTTTTCACAACACTTCGCACAGAATAAGTTTTATCCCACTACTGACACCAATGTTACATTCGGCTGGGATTCGAAAAGATAAAACACTATTCTGTTTACCAAACTTTAATAAATCACTTTTTATTACAATACAATTCACTTAAAATCAACTTTTCCACTTCTTACAATCTCTCACTTATTTTAAATCACTAACGATACTATTCGAACTTCACTTTACACGATTTAAAGATAAACTGTCCTCTCGTCGGATTTCGTTTGCCTCTTCCTCGTTGGATTCGATAGACCACGTCGTTGATTCGCTTGACTACTCTATAGGGCCCCTCCCAATCTTGTTGCAACTTAGGCGACATACCTTTTCTTCTATGGGGATTGTACAGCCATACCAGATCTCCTTCCTCGAATCCTGTAGTTGTTGCTTTGGCATCGTACCTCGTCTTCATGCGGTCGCTGGCTATCTTGATCTTATCCCTAGTTTTTCGATGCACGTCCCTGATGGTTTCTCTGAGGTCCGCAACATAATCGTCCTCATCCTTGGGTTCCTCAGTGGGAGATCCGAACATCAACTCACTAGGTAGCCGGACTGTTCGACCAAACAGGATTTCAGATGGTGTATGCCCCGTAGTATTATGCACAGCATTGCGATAGGCTAGTAGAAACATTGGGATCTGTTTATCCCAATCCCTCTGGTCGTCGCATACAACCTTAGATAGGTGTTCATTCAAGGTTCTGTTGAAGCGCTCTACCATCCCATCTGATTGCGGATGGAGCGGCGTTGTTCTCGTCTTTTTAATTCCGAGTAACTGGCATACTCCTTGAAAAATCTTGGACTCGAAATTTCGGCCTTGGTCCGAGTGCAATTCCCATGGTACACCAAATCTGCTCACCCAGTTGAAAACAATCTGCTCTATCACGGTTTTGGCTTCTTGGTTAGGGATGGCAAATGCTTCTGGCCACTTACTGAAGTAGTCCATAACCACGAGGATGTAACGATTTCCATTAATCGTTTCAGGAAACGGTCCGGCAATATCAACTGCAATTCTTTCGAAAGGGGCTCCAGCATTGTATTGGTGCATTTTGCCTTGAGTTTTCACTCTCGGGCCTTTGCTGGCCGCGCACGTTACGCACTTTCTGCACCAGTTTTCTACATCATCCCTTGAGTGGATCCAGTAAAATCGCTCTCGCACCTTTTCGAGCGTCTTATTTATTCCCAAGTGGCCCCCAGATACTCCATCAGACTTTCCATTCCGACTTTCCATCAGAGCTTTCCCATTTTCTCCTCAAAATGCCGTCCTGCACATGAAGGGAGTCCGATTGCGCCCAGTATGCCTTCAGCTCGGGGCTCCGATTAGATATCTCCTGCCAGTCTGGTTTTCCCTCATGCTCCTTCCAGGCGAGAATCGGCTCGATATCCGGATCTTCCCTTTGAGCCTCCCGGATCTCTCTCGCAGTCCAGCCACCAATGGGCTCAGCTCTCAGCCTCTGCACGGAAACGGCATCTTTTTCCTCCTGACGCACGCAATGTTTGCAATCGTCTTTGCAAGGCCGGCGGGAGAGAGCATCTGCATTAGAGTGAAGAGTTCCCTTTCGATGCTGTATCTCGTAGTCATACATCTGCAGTCGTTCGATCCACCTCGCGACTTGTCCCTCAGGGTTCTTAAACTGCAGCAGCCACTTTAAAGATGCATGATCGGTGCGAAGAATAAATTTGGTCCCATAAAGGTACTTGTGGAAGTGTTTTGTCGCCAGGACTAAAGCGAGAAGTTCCCGCCGGGTTACACAGTAGTTCCTTTCTGGCTTGGAGAGAACTTTGCTGAAGTAAGAAACTACTTTCTCTTGGCCATCATGCACTTGCGAAAGGACGGCTCCAACTCCCACATTACTAGCGTCTGCATCCACAATAAATGTTTTTCCAGGAGTGGGGTATGCTAGTATGGGGGCGTCACACAGTTGCTGCTTAAGTTTTTCAAAGCTCTTTTCGCACTCACCTGACCATTTGAATTGTTTTCCTTTTTCTGTCAGTTGATGCAAGCTCTTCGCAATCCCGGCAAAGTCCTTCACAAAGCGTCTGTAGTAGGTCGCAAGTCCCAGGAAGCTCCTCAGTTGATGTTTGTCTTTGGGAACCGGCCAGTTTTTCACTGCATCGACTTTCTCTGGATCAGTCCTGACTCCTTCGGAAGAGATGATGTGCCCGAGATATTTTACTTCTGGTCTAAAAAGAGTACACTTTTTCGGATTCAGCTTCAATTCCGCGCTTCGCAGTCTTTGGAACACTTCCTTCAAGTTATCTCGATGTTCTTTAAACGTTTTTCCCACCACGATGACATCATCTAGGTACACCAAACAGGTTTTCCACGTTAGTCCCAGTAAAACCCGCTCCATTAGCCGTTCAAAGGTGGCTGGAGCATTGCACAGTCCAAATGGCATTACTGTGAATTGCCAGAGCCCGTTTCCTGCTGTAAAAGCTGTTTTCTCGCGGTCGTCGGGATGGATCTGCACTTGCCAGTAGCCACTCTTCAAATCAATGGTGGAAAACCATTTGGCGCCGGATAGTGTATCCAGGGTATCGTCAATCCTTGGCAGAGGGTAGCTATCCTTTTTGGTAACATTGTTCAGCTGACGATAGTCCACGCAGAATCTCGTGCTGCCGTCTTTCTTCTTGACCAGTACAACCGGTGACGCCCATGGACTTTGCGAACTTTCAATCAGCCCTTCCTTTTCCATCGTCGACACCATTTCTGCAACCTCCGTCTGCTTAGCCAATGGTAGTCGTCTGGGAGGCTGACGAATAGGTCTTGCATCTCCTGTGTCGATTCGGTGTTGTACGAGATGTGTCCGACCATACTCGCCGCTCTGCGAAGCAAATATATCAGCGAACTCGTTGATTAGTTCCCCCGCCATTTCTTGCTGCTCCTGATTCAACTCACACTGTCCAAATATACTCCTTTTTATCTCCGTCATTTCCGTGGATGTAAGAGGTTTGGTAGGTCCCTCATTGGATAATTTTGTGACCGCAGTAATTGGTACGCACTTACCGACCACTTCCCCTTGCTTTAGTTTCAGGCTGCTATGTTCGACATTTACGGGAACCATGTTGTTTTTAGGTTCTACAAGCATCTTTCCAACGACGTAGTTTTGATAATGATTTTCCGGCTGGGATTCGAAAAGATAAAACACTATTCTGTTTACTAAACTTTAATAAATCACTTTTATTACAAGACAATATCACTTAAAATCAACTTTTCCACTTATTACAATCTTTCCACTTATTTTATATCACTACCGATACTATTTGAACTTTACTTTACACGTTCTAAAAATAAACTGTCCTCTCGTCGGATTTCGCAACCCTTTTTTTACTCTCCACTAAAGCTTCTCGAATATTCTATACTCCAACCGGAACAATCGAGAATGTACTAGTTTCGTTTTAGACCATTCACCATTCGTTGAGTTTCGACAATTCGAAGTTCCGTTGAATAAGTTCGTCTACTTTCCATTAGATGGCGTTGTTGTCAATAAGTAGTACTTTTTACTCCACACTACAATATATTGTAGTGTGGATGGCGTTGTGGTCAATAAGTAGTACTGTGGAAGTGGAAAGTAGACGAACTTATTCAACGGAACTTCGAATCGTCGAAACTCAACGAATGGTCTAAAACGAAACTAGTACATTATCGATTGTTCCGGTTGGAGTATAGAATATTCGGGAAGCTTTAGTGGGGAGTATAAAAAGGGTTGCGAAATCCGACGAGAGGACAGTTTATCTTTAAACCGTGTAAAGTGAAGTTCCAATAGTATCGGTAGTGTTATAAAATAAGTGAAAGATTGTAAGAAGTGGAAAAGTTGATTTTAAGTGAATTGTCTTGTAATAAAAAGTGATTTATTAAAGTTTGGTAAACAGAATAGTGTTTTATCTTTTCGAATCCCAGCCGAATGTAACATTGGTGTCAGAAGTGGGATAAAACGTATTCTGTGTTGAAACTGTGTGTTGTAAAAAAAAAAAAAAAAAACGGTAATAAATTGTGAATTAGTGAATTCAAAAAAAAAAAAAAAAAAAAAATGTGAATTTATTTGCTGTACAGAAACAAAATTAAATAAAGTGAAGTGAAAGTGTACCTAGGAAAAAAAAAATTAATTTGTAAAAATGGTTCGCACATTAGCATTACTACAACTCAGCATACCCCAGTTAAAAACTGAGCTGGAAAAACGGAATCTCTCCACAGCTGGGGGAAAAAGTGACCTCATACTTCGTCTGCAGGAAGCTGTCGAAAGCGAGGGAGAAGATCCAAAATCCATGCTATTCGAAGTGACAGAAGAACAAGTACCACAAGTAAGTACAGGCGTTGACATGGCCGCTATGATGGCATTACTTCTTTCCAAGTTCGAAGAACAGAAGAATTCTATGGAATCAAAGTTCGAGGAACAGAAGACTTCTCTAGAAGAACAAAAGAATTCTCTAGAAGAACAGAAGAATTCCATTGTCTCTGCACAAAAAGATGCCGTCGATGAGTTGAAGAATGTTCTAGAAGTTAAATTCGACGTGATTGATAACAAATTAAACCAGCATGAGACACAACTTGAGAAGGTAGAAACAAAGTTTGACGATATCAATCAAACATTACAGAAGCATGAAACAAACTTCGAGAACTTAGCAAAAGAGCATGAGACAAACTTCGAGAACTTGGCTAGGGAACTGGATAAAGTAAAGAAACAGAAAGCCCGAGAATACTCTGCTGATTGCCCTAGAAGGAAGGAGATGCAACCGCCTGTTTTCGATGGTCAAACATCATGGCCTATTTATAAGCGGCAGTTCGAAGCAGCTGCAATGACCAACAGCTGGGACGACGAGGAAAAGTCCATCGCACTAACGCTAGCACTACGAGGCACAGCTACAGAGTTGCTTCAAACTATTTCTGAAGAAAAACAACGCAACTACGACGCATTGGTTAAGGCTATCGAAATGCGCTTTGGTGATGACCACATGCAGCAAGTATATAGGGTACAATTGCGCAGTAGAATCCAGAAGCGGGGAGAAACGCTCCAGCAGTTGCAAGCGGATATCGAACGGCTGGCGCATTTATCGTATCCCAGTGCCGGCGAGGATGTCATCAACGAAATGGCTGTAGAGGCGTTTACCCAAGCCATAGATGACCGACAACTGCAAATGGCTGTACGAATGGCTGGAAAGAAAACTCTTCCTGAGGCACTGGCATTTGCCCTGACCATGAAAGCTGCTGACCAAGCATCACAAGGGTTTCACCGTGTGAGAGAGATGACAACCGTCGAATGCTCGTGCCAAAGGGCAAACGTAGTAGAACAGAACAGTGCTCGCAGGGGACCGATTCGTTGCTGGAACTGTAACAAAATTGGACATCTACAGCGACAATGCAGAGCTCCACCCAGACACACTAGTTGTCCGTACTGCAGCGCTAGGAGTCGTAATGAATGGGCATCTGAGCGTCCAGCGGATGACTCTTCTCAAAATCATCAGTCGGGAAATGTGCAGAAGTTGGTTTCTAGAATCGACGACCCCAGGACCACAATTCAAGTTTCTCAAACCAAACGAGGTAACAAGAGTTTAACAGTGGAAGCCCATATCGCCCAGAAAATGTATGTGGCCACCATCGACACCGGTGCCACCGCTTTCATTATAAGGAGGGATATCGTTCGCCAATCATGGCTGCACAACACCAGCAGCTACTGTCTAAAAATAGCAACTGGAGCAACAGCAAAGGTGTATGGAGAAGTACTGCTAACAATAAATCTTGCGGGATTAGTCTTCTCCCATACCTTCCTAGTGGCCGATATATGCGACGAATGCATCATCGGAATCGACTTTATGAAGGCACGTAATGTAGTACTGGACATCGGCTTGCAAGTACTAAAGTACAGGAACGTCGAGATTCCCATGATTTACGGGGACGAGCATGTCACAGCTCTAAGGACAGTCATGAGTGAAGACGAGATATTACCACCTTCTTCAGAAACACTTATTTGGACAAAACTGGAAGGTGATCCTGGGAGCCACCGATTCTACCTAGTTGAACCAGATCCAGAAAACCATTATCAAAACTACGTCGTTGGAAAGATGCTTGTAGAACCTAAAAACAACATGGTTCCCGTACGAGTCCTAAATGTCGAACATAGCAGCCTGAAACTAAAGCAAGGGGAAGTGGTCGGTAAGTGCGTACCAATAACTGCGGTCACAAAATTATCCAGTGAGGGTCCTACCAAACATCTTACACCACGGAAATGGCAGAGATAAAAAGAAATATATTTGGACAGACTGAGCTGAATCAGGAACAGCAAGCCATGGCGGGGGACCTAATCAACGAGTTCGCTGATATATTTGCTTCGCAGAGCGGCGAGTATGGTCGGACACATCTCGTACAACACCGAATCGACACAGGAGATGCAAGACCTATTCGTCAGCCTCCCAGACGACTACCATTGGCTAAGCAGACGGAGGTTGCAGAAATGGTGTCGACGATGGAAAAGGAAGGGCTGATTGAAAGTTCGCAAAGCCCATGGGCGTCACTGGTTGTACTGGTCAAGAAGAAAGACGGCAGCACGAGATTCTGCGTGGACTATCGTCAGCTGAACACTGTTACCAAAAAGGATAGCTATCCTCTGCCAAGGATTGACGATACCCTGGATACACTATCCGGCGCCAAATGGTTTTCCACCCTGGATTTGAAGAGTGGCTACTGGCAAGTGCAGATCCATCCCGAAGACCGCGAGAAAACAGCTTTTACAGCAGGAAACGGGCTCTGGCAATTCACAGTAATGCCATTTGGACTGTGCAATGCTCCAGCCACCTTTGAACGGCTAATGGAGCGGGTTTTACTGGGACTAACGTGGAAAACCTGTTTGGTGTATCTAGATGATGTCTAGAAAAACGTTTAAAGAACATCGAGATAACTTGAAGGAAGTGTTCCAGAGACTGCGAAGCGCGCAATTGAAGCTGAATCCGAAAAAGTGTACTCTTTTTAGACCAGAAGTAAAATATCTCGGGCACATCATCTCTTCCGAAGGAGTCAGGACTGATCCAGAGAAAGTCGATGCAGTGAAAAACTGGCCGGTTCCCAAAGACAAACATCAACTGAGGAGCTTCCTGGGACTTGCGACCTACTACAGACGCTTTGTGAAGGACTTTGCCGGGATTGCCAAGAGCTTGCATCAACTGACAGAAAAAGGAAAACAATTCAAATGGTCAGGTGAGTGCGAAAAGAGCTTTGAAAAACTTAAGCAGCAACTGTGTGACGCCCCCATACTAGCATACCCCACTCCTGGAAAAACATTTATTGTGGACGCAGACGCTAGTAATGTGGGAGTTGGAGCCGTCCTTTCGCAAGTGCATTATGGTGAAGAGAAAGTAGTTTCCTACTTCAGTAAAGTTCTCTCCAAGCCAGAAAGGAACTACTGTGTGACCAGACGGGAACTTCTCGCTTTAGTCCTGGCGACAAAACACTTCCACAAGTACCTTTATGGGAGCAAATTTATTCTTCGCACCGATCATGCGTCTTTAAAGTGGTTGCTGCAGTTTAAGAATCCTGAGGGACAAGTCGCGAGGTGGATCGAAGGGCTGCAGATGTATGACTACGAGATACACCATCGAAAGGGAACTCTTCACTCTAATGCAGATGCTCTCTCACGGCGGCCTTGCAAAGTCGATTGCAAACATTGCGTGCGTCAGGAGGAAAAAGATGCCGTTTCAGTACAAAGGCTGAGAGCTCAGCCCATGGACGGCTGGAGTGCGAGAGAGATCCGGGAGGCTCAAAGAGAAGATCCGGATATCGAGCCGATTTTCGCCTGGAAGGAGCATGAGGGAAAACCAGACTGGCAGGAGATATCCAATAGGAGCCCCGAGCTGAAGGCATACTGGGCGCAATGGGACTCTCTTCATGTGCAGGACGGCATTTTGAGAAGAAGATTACAATGCCGGAGCCCCTTTCGAAAGAATTGCAGTTGATATTGCCGGACCGTTTCCTGAAACGATTAATGGAAATCGTTACATCCTCGTGGTTATGGACTACTTCAGTAAGTGGCCAGAAGCATTTGCAATCCCTAACCAAGAAGCCAAAACCGTTATAGAGCAGATTGTTTTCAACTGGGTGAGCAGATTTGGTGTACCACTGGAATTGCACTCGGACCAAGGCCGAAACTTCGAGTCCAAGGTTTTTCAAGGAGTATGCCAGCTACTTGGGATTAAAAAGACGAGAACAACGCCGCTCCATCCGCAATCAGATGGGATGGTAGAACGCTTCAACAGAACCTTGAATGAACACCTATCTAAGGTTGTAGGCGACGACCAGAGGGATTGGGATAAGCAGATCCCAATGTTTCTACTAGCCTATCGCAATGCTGTGCATAACACTACGGGACATACACCATCAGAAATCCTGTTTGGTCGAACAGTCCGGCTACCTAGTGACTTGATGTTCGGATCTCCCACTGAGGAACCCAAAAATGAGGACGATTATGTTGCGGACCTCAGAGGAACCATCAGGGACGTGCATCGAAAAACTAGGGATAAGATCAAGATAGCCAGCGACCGCATGAAGACGAGGTACGATGTCAAAGCAACAACTACAGGATTCGAGGAAGGAGATCTGGTATGGCTGTACAATCCCCATAGAAGAAAAGGTATGTCGCCTAAGTTGCAACAAGATTGGGAGGGGCCCTATAGAGTAGTCAAGCCAATCAACGACGTGGTCTATCGAATCCAACGAGGAAGAGGTAAACTTAAAGTTGTCCATGTGGATCGTCTTCACCGTTACATTGGGGAAAATGTTGACGCATTTGTTCGGGACGAACAAGTTTAAGAGGGGGATATTGTAGTGTGGATTGAAAAGTACTACTTATTGACCACAACGCCATCTAATGGAAAGTAGACGAACTTATTCAACGGAACTTCGAATCGTCGAAACTCAATGAATGGTGAATGGTCTAAAACGAAACTAGTACATTCTCAATTGTTCCGGTTGGAGTATAGAATATTCGAGAAGCTTTAGTGGGGAGCATAAAAAGGGTTGCGAAATCCGACGAGAGGACAGTTTATCTTTAAACCTTGTAAAGTGAAGTTCCAATAGTATCGGTAGTGTTACAAAATAAGTGAAAGATTGTAAGAAGTGGAAAAGTTGATTTTAAGTGAATTGTATTGTAATGAAAAGTGATTTATTAAAGTTTGGTAAACAGAATAGTGTTGTATCTTTTCGAATCCCAGCCGAATGTAACAATATTATATCTGCATCAGGAGCATTTATCAAAGCCAGGGCACTGCTTGATCCCGGTTCAGAAGCAAGCTTTATATCCGAGCAATTAGTTCAACGAGCAAGATTACGCCGGCTACCGACTAGAGCACTTATTACTGGCCTAGGAAGAGTTGAAACAGGTAGATCATGCACTATGGCAAATATAAAAATGAAATCCAGAATTAATGAGGAAATCGTAGAAGCTGAGGCTATAATTTTACATAGTCTAACAAATCCAATTCCGTCCACTCCTCTATTAAATAAAGAGTTTGGAATGTTTGATTTACTTATATTGGCAGACCCTTCATTTTCAAAACCACAAAAGGTGGATCTAATTCTGGGATCAGATGTTTATTCTCAAATTATACAAAAAGGTCTTATAAAAGGAATAGCGGGAAAGATATTGGCTCAGAAGACTATTTGGATGGGTTATTTCGGGACCAACAGAAACAACCCAACAAATATGTTCAATAAAATCATTTTATAATCATGTTGAAGACGAAGCAGTTCTAAAAAGATTTTGGGAGATAGAAGAAATACCAGAAGAACGCGTTGTTTCACCACAATATTTAAAGTGCGAGCACATCTACAGTTCAAATGTCACTAGAGATACTGCAAGTCGTTATGTTGTTGCGTTACCGTTTACAACAGATACAGGATGTCCGTCCTTAGGGAAATCATTTAATATGGCCGTAAAAAGATTCCAACACTTGGAAAGACATTTTCAAAGGGACAACGCGCTTAAAATTAGATACTCCAATGAACTGCACTCATATATTGCGTTAGGCCCATTTCACACATACCCGGCAGCCGGCTAACCGGTACCGGCTACCCGGTCGTTGGGAATACATTCTTATGGGCACGTTCACACCTGCAAACCGAAGCCGTCCATAAAAATGTATTCGCAATGACCGGCTACCCGGGTATGTGTGAAATGGCACTTAGGGCATTAGGCATTACGAATGCTGATGAGTCTGGATATTATATTCCCCACCATGCCGTTATAAAGGAGAGTAGCCTGTCTACTAAGCTACGCATAGTTTTCGACGCATCAGCAAGCGTGAGCGGGGCAACTCTATCGAAGAATGTGAAAGAGCCCAGGGAGGAATTATATCTTTATTAAAGATGGGCGGATTCGATTTAAGAAAATGGGCTGATAATAATTTACAAATTTTACGATCAATCCCTACTAATGATCAAATACCAGAACTGGAATTTGAATCTGAATCAAATAATATCATAAAAACATTAGGAATTTCATGGTCCCCGGCGCAAGATGTCTTTCAGTTTAAAATCAAGTACATAGAACAAGAGGGAGTGCTAACGAAACGATCGATTTTGTCACTTATTGCTCGCATATATGACCCATTAGGATGGACCGCACCCATTATTATTAAGGCAAAAATGTTTATCCAAACCCTTTGGATGGAAGGCTAGGATGGGATGAACGAGTTGTCACAAGTGTGAGAAATAAATAGAATTTTCTTTCAGATGAGTGTCTTCTTTATTCATAAGTTGTTTTTACACTGAAGTCTAATTAGCAACTGGCTGTTCATCGTTGGCTGCAATCTAAGCAATCTCAGTGAGGCAATACATACATGAATAATTCTCAGCCAACGATGAATAGACCATGGAATAGACAAAGCTGTACAGTTTTCTCTTAAATACTCTTAAATTACTTTTACACGCTTTTTTTTTATACATAATATACACATTAGGTATACCTACATATACATAGTCTTATATTATAATGTAAGTAGTTATTTAGGATACCCAGTCACCATATCGTTCTGGGGGCCTTACAACTCGTCCTGACCTTGTTACTAAATTATTTGGCCGGTCGGGTACTTGACCCCTACAACCGTCATCGATAATGTCTTCAGTCATATTCTCCTTATGATATTCCGAGAGATTGTGTTCTTCATCGTTGCTGATGGCTTGACTATTATCGATGCCGGCAAATGTGTAATCTTCTAATTGGCTTTTTGGTTCAATGTTAAGTGATTTCCTAATGTGTCGCCTATTACGCCTAAAAAGATTATCTTCACTATCATTAACTACGTATGACCTTTCATTAACCTTTCTTACAATAGTACCATACAACCAGTCTTTTTCATTTTTTTTTAAACACTATTCTATCGCTCTCTTTCAAATTGGATAAAGGCTTTGATGTTCTATTGTAATATTCAGCTTGAAGCTGCTTTTTCCTTTCTATGCGTTTCAAAACGTCATCCGAACTTAAACTATGTGGTTCTAATTTGTTTGCCGTTGTTGGAATTTTTGTCTTGATTTCTCTACCCATGAAAAGTTGAGCAGGTGACAGCAACATATTAGCTAACGGCGTGGCATTATACTCTAATATTCGGTATTGGAACTCTTTTTCCTTTCCCTCCTCTAAACATTTCTTAAGAATTCGCTTGGCAATTGCCATACCCTTTTCTGCTAGCCCATTGCTCTGAGGATATCGCGGGCTTGAAAATATCAGTTTCAAATTAAACTCTTCTCCCATTTCCCCAAATTTGCGGCTGTTAAAAGGACTGTTATCCGATCGAATCTCTAGAGGAACACCAAACTTGGCAAATAATCGAGAAGTCAAAACCTTTATTATATGATTGACTGATTTATCCCGAAGCCTCTCAACACATAACCAGTTGGAATACGCGTCTATTGTAACCAAATATGACACGCCAATATGCTCAAATATGTCCATGGAAATTTTTTCCCATGCAAACTTGGGCGACTCGTGCTGGTTCAAAGGTTCTTTTGAATTATTGTACCTATACTTTTCACAAATTCGACACATTTGAATTTTTTTTTAAATGTCATTCGACATACCTGGCCAATAAAATAGCCTACGGGCACGCAGTCGTGTTTTTTCTATACCTAAGTGAGAAGCATGCAACATATTAATAACTTGAATCCTAAGCTTTTCCGGTACAATTAACTTGTCACCAAAGAATAGCAGCTCCTCATTCACACTTATGTCATCTTTAATTTTATGAAATTGTTTACATTCTGAGCTCAGTTTCTTGTAATCTGGCCATCCGCTCTCACAGTATTTCAGTACCTGGCCTAAGCACTCGTCGCTCCGTGTAGCTACCTGATAACTGGATTTGTTTGCTTCGGACACACAGACTCTATTAACAATATTATGAACTACATAATTTAATTCAGTCTTATCTTCCGCAGCCGCCTTTAAATAAGCTCTTGACAAGCAATCAGCCAGCAGCAATTCCTTTCCGGGTACCTACGTATTTTATTTTAAGACCAGGATACTTTAAAAGGAACATAAACAAGCGCTGCAGCCTCGCAGTAACTTTATCCAGATCCTTCTTAATTAAGTTCTCAAGTGCCCTGTGATCTAAATGAACCTCTATATCACGGCCATAGATGTAGTAGTGGAACTTTTCACATGTAGCTAAGAGTTCCTTTTCAATTTGAGCCCACTTCTGCTCACTGGCTGACAAGCTTCGTGAAGCGAATGCTACCGGTTGTCCTCCTTGTAACAAGACACACCCTACAGTACACCATCCTTAGAAGCATCGGCTTGTATCACGAGAGGCTTCTTCGAATCAAACACACGCAGAACTGGTGCCTGACTAACAATATTTTTTAAGTTATCAAATTCTTTTTGATGTTCTTCACCCCATTCCCAATTTTTGCCTATTTTTGTCAAGTCTCTTAATTTCGTTGTTATAATTGATAGATTGGGGAAGGGGATATACTTTGCAAGATATTTACACATACCCAACAATCGCATTACAGCTTTTTTTGTCCCCGGGAATTGGTAGCTCTGTTATCGCTCTTAAATATTTATCGTCCGGCTTTATACTACGTTTTGATATTGACTGACCCATAAACTTTACTTCTGTTTGTCTATACTGCAGCTTATTTATGTTGAACTTAACACAATTTTCCCTTGCTCGTTGGATAACCTTCATAAGAATTTCATCGTGTTCAGGGTAGTCTCCGGCTGACACAAACAGATCATCAAAATATATTTCTACTCCAGGAATCACCCCTATTGTCGTCGTCGTTTACGACTCTAAAAAAAGCGACACGACTGTTTGGTATTGGCGACTGAAAATAAACGACTTTTGTCGTGGCGACGATCGACAAATGGCGTCTGAAATGTCAAAAAATGTGGATTGCATTTTTCGACGACGATCGTCGGTATTGCGTGAGGCGTTTTGTGACGACGTTTGTCGTGGAAATGATACATTTCTGTCGTCGACTATTTTGCGGACGACTGTGTGATAATGTGTTAAAAAAAGTATGTGTACTTAATTTTTAGTTAACAAAAAGACAATTATAGTTATTTTGCAGAATGGAGATAACAAATAAAAGGCAATTTCTACATTTAGTGAACGAAATGCAGAAAAATATTCCTTTGGCAAAATCATTCACGAAGGCCTAACAAAAGTGAGGTTAATCGGCAATGGGACGACATAGCCTTATCTCTGAATTGTCTTGGACCATATAAATCTACGCGCTCAAGTAATGAGTTATTACACGACGACCCTAATTAAGGCCATAAAATCATTAATATGATTAAAAACACGGAAAGCGGAAGGATGCAGTACCTGGGTCTCGTATTTTTGTATCCTTGCGGATGTGCCACAGGGGCATAAAAAGAGCTGCAACTGATATAGTTTGCAATAAGTTTTAACAACTGCGTGATCAAGTGCTAAAGAAAAGTTTGTGTATTTAATATTTAACTAACGAAAAGATAGTTACATATTCTTTAAAATGAAAATCACAAATAAAAGACAATTTCAACATTTAGTGAAAGAAATGGAGAAAAGGGACTAACAACAAGTGATTTTAATCGGCATATCCTTATCTCTGAATTGTCTTGGACCACCTTCGACTTCGATAGTCTAAAATACATTTAAAATCTGAAAATAATTGTTATTAACACAATGTATGCAATTTAAATTATTTCTACCACCCACTTAATGTCGGGCAAATCCAATGGATTGGATTTGGTTCGAATTTCCTTCCTTAACTTTACCAGCACTTTTTTCTGGTTTTCTTCGTCACTGCCTGGTCACTGCTTTCAAAAAACATGTCACACTATTCATTTTTGATTTGTTTTATTAAATAATTAACCAAGTCACAAACAAAACACCAGACCAAATATAAATTCGTCGACTGTTATGTCAAATCCAATGTGTCATAGTTTGTGGAATGTATGTGGGATGTGAGAGTTCAGAGAGTCGAGTCGTTTCAGTTACGCAATACCAAATTCCAAACGACTCGACACGACAAACGTCGCCAGTCGTTTGCGACAGACGACGACGACAATAGGGGTGAATATCTCCAAAGATCTGAACCATTTTCCGCATAAAAAGCTCAGGAGCGCTACTTATACAAAATGGCAGTCTATGCCACCTATAGCGCCCAAAAGGAGTAATAAACGTAGTCAAGTCGGCACTCTCATCATCCAACTCCAACTGCCAGAATCCATTTTTTAAGTCAACTACGGTACAGGCAGATTTATCTGTAAGTCTGCTAGTAATAGACTCTGCAGTTGGAATTGCAAAATGTGGGCGACGAATGCATGTGTTCAACGGCTGTGGATCCAAGCACAAGCGTAGTGATCCGTCCGCTTTCTCAACAATTTGCAGATTATTGACCCAATCCGTCGGGTGTTCTACCAAACTAATTACACCATCGCTAACCATTGTCTCTAATTGAGCTTTCAATCGATCATGAAGATTGAATGGTATTTTCTTTTTATAAGTGAGCACTGGTTCAGAACCTTGTTTTAATTGGATGCGGCACTTTCCTGGAATACATCCCAAGCCTTCAAAAAAATCATTAAATTTTTTAATAAATACTTCTTTCGAGTCTGGCAGTTTAACTATTGGATTGTTTTGTATTACCTCGATTCGTTTAACTAGATTCAATGCCTCACAGTCTGCACGACCCAGAATGGGCTGAAATTTGCTGTCAACTACTTCAAATCGAATTGGCATGCATTCATTTGTTAATTTTACCATACACGGCAGAGTAATTATTTCAAAAGACTTTATTTTCATATCATTATAAGCAAACAAATTATTTCCCGATTTTTTAACTAAATGCAAGTAATTCATTTCTTCTATATATTTTCGCGGTTAGCAATTCACATCGGTGCCTGTATCCAATTTGAAATTGACCGTCACATTGTTAAATTTCATTTGTTTGTACCACCCTACCGGCCCTATACGTCTACAATCAAAAATTTTTACAACAGATCTATAACTATTTTTACTAATAATCACTTTACATTCATCATCATAATATCGGCTATTATTCACTGAATTTACCACACGCCGTTCGGCTGACTGAGATAATCTCGCTGCTACTCTTTTTCCTTCTCCTTCATCCGCTTCGTACTCAACTGCATGCACTTGATTTCCGCTATTTGACCATATCGGCCGCCAGTGATGGGTACCTAGTTGAAATTTTAATTAAATTACAATTACTCGTTGAAGTAATTGCCATGTAATTTAATTACTTCGCAATTAGTCAGTAATTGTAATAGTCTAAGAGCTACTGAACGTTTTGCTAACCTCATCGTTAAATGGGAAATTTATAAATATTATTATTAATTGGAGTCTTGTGTTCGCAGAAATCGCCGTCTGGCATCCTGGAGCTGGGGCATTTGCAAGGGACAGTGCCACAAAGATGTAAAAAAAGAGTGGTCAATTACGTCATCGTTGCACGGCTGATTTTTTGTCAGGGAATGGTACTCGTAACCAGAAAACATTTTCATATAATGCCAGACGTTTTTGATGGGTCCTTAAGGCTGCCAGACGCTCTTCAAAGTGCAAAAAAAATCGCGTCATTTACGTCATCGCTTCATGGAAATTTTTTTTTTTTATTTAATTATACAAGTGTCCCTGAGTCCTAATATATAGTTGCCAGACGAAAATTCCGGGTCTTTCGCCCTGCCAGACGTAGGGGAAAAACGCATTATGAACATTTATTCTTCTAAAGTGCTAAAAATAATACTTCGAAATCTTAAGATTTAAATAACTTTCGACCATGAAATTTGGAGCTGTTATAGATAATTGGTTAAATAATTATTCACAGTTTTCAAATTAACCATCAGAACCTCTTATACGCTTTAAAAAAAACAGTACTTTTTAATATTACATATTTCCAAATATTTATTATATAATATACATATTCCGCGGTACTAATAATCATTTTTAGTGTCCAGGCTAACTTTTACGAAGTCACAATGGCGAAAATTTCCATATAAAATTATCCATTGTGACCGTCAAAATATTTAAGCTGAAGACTAAAAATGATTATTGGTAAGGCCCATTATGTATAATTACTTTCTGCTTTTCGCTTTTAGCTTTTTTTCTAGGAAATAATTATACACTATGGGCCTTACCAATAATCATTTTTAATCTTCAACTTAAATATTTTGACGGTCACAATGGATAATTTTATATGGAAATTTTCGCCATTGTGACTTCGTAAAAGTTAGCCTGGACACTAAAAATGATTATTAGTACCGCGGTATGTATATTAAAGCTAACTTTCTGATAAAATGTTAGCCCAATGTTATCCACTCGGTTCAACACTATACGGCGCACAGTGGGCACAAATTGTCGATTTGGCGGTCAAAAATCAATTTTTGTGTTGCAAAAATTCTTAAGTCTAATTTTTAACTTTCTCGTATACGTAGTAAGAGAAAGATATGTATTGTTTTCGTACAAAATTTCGAACTCGAGATTTTGATCAATTCTGATATTACGATGATAGGGGAACTCAAAAAAGTGGGTCTCGCAATTCTGTCCGTCCGTATGCCTGTCTGTCCCACCCCTGGGGAATCTAAACGCTTGGACGGATTTGCTTCAAACTTCGTATTTAGAGTTTCCCGCGTTTTTTTTTTTTTTTTTTATGCTAGCCCTAATATTAACGGTACCTCCCATATACAAATTTTACGAAATATTACGAAATATGTCTAAATTTAGATTTTTTCGAAAACGGCTCTAACGATTTGAACCAAAATAGTTTGATAGTTGAGTTAATGTAAGCATGCTTAACATGACTGCATACCCAGTTTTTCGCTAAAAAGTCCAGCAACGGCAGTTTTGAAAATTGGCTTTTTCTCGAAAACGGTAAAAAAACGATTTAAAAAAAACTTATTTTTAAGGTACTATTGTGCTAGTGACAGTGAGGATGCGGATTGCACACTCACTGACATTAGTATGGCCTTTAGTGAGGTGGCTGGTACTCTCACTACTGTAGACAAGGGTAACGGTGGGCAGGCAGGTACTCCCACCAATATAGTGCAGGGCAAAAGTGAGCTGGCTGGTACACTCACTCAGAAAGCTAGGGGTGTTAACGAGGTGGCTGGTACTCTCGCTAACACCGCTAAGGGTAGGAAACCGACCAAGAAAACCGGGGACGCAGGTGGCAGGTACTCTGCGGCCTCCGGAGACTCTTACGTCGGACAATTAGGGAAGGAGTTGAACGCACATCAGCTGAGCAGGATAGCAGCACGCAACGCACGACGTAAAGTCGAAACTGCGAAGCGGAAAGTTGACCAGTTCAGCGGATGTGATGTCAAGGCTTTAAGTGCCTGGGACAGGGCTAAACTTGAACAAGCCAGGGAAACCTTGACCGCGGAGGCTGCCAAAAAATCGGTGGCCGAAGCGGCCAGAACAGTAAGGGCAACTAGCCAGGCGTCCACCAGTGGACCTAGACCAGGTAGTAGTAAGGAAACATGTGGGGAAAAGGCCGTAGCGGGGGAAGTCAGGGAGAAGTTCCAAAGCAAAAGGAGCAGATCTGATGACGTCGTAGAACCGAGCGCAGCGAAAAAAGTGAAGGCTGGTACTTCGCCTGCGGCGCATCCGGTCTTCGATCCAAAGGACGAGCTCCTTGTTGCCATAGTCAACGAGCAGGAACCGAGCGGTCGCCTGACCATGGAACAGTGGGTAACCATCGAAGAGAAGTTTCAAGACGCTCTGTGGAAGAAGATGTCTTCCACAGAGGGTTGCGACCTTCAATTTGATGGCGCTGGATGGGAAGGCGGTCGCAAGGTTGTTGCTTGTGGGAACAAATCCTCCACTGAGTTCCTCAGGGAGTTTATCTCGGAGGTTGGTGAAGTGTGGAGTGGGGCTCAACTCAAGTGCGTGGCGGTGGCGGAGTTGGCTAAGTACACTCCGGCCAAAGCTTGGGTCTGGGTGCCGCTTCCATACACCTATCCGGAAAAACTGCTCGGCCTCCTACACATGCAGAATAGGGAGTTGCAGGCCAACACGTGGAAGGTGTTGAAAACAGGCCCCAGACGGCAATTTGGCCAGCACTTCTTGCTGAGCCTAAATAAGGAATCGCTCCCGGTCCTCGAAAAGACAAAGGGCATGGTGAGGCACAGCATGGGGAAGGTCATGATCAAGGTCGTGACCAAGGGAGCGGAGGTGGAAGAGCCAACTGATGGAGGTGATGCAAATCAACCTGCATCACAGTAGGACTGCGACGGCGTGCTTGGTTGAGTACATAACCAAGCACGACGTTTCAGTCGTACTAATACAAGAGCCATGGATCGGTAGCAAAAACCGCATCCAAGGGCTCCATATCAGGGAATACACGCCTTTCTTCAAGGCAAATGAAGGTAAAATCAGGGCATGCATTCTTATAAAGAACAATATAAGGGCTTTTCTTTTGAATAATTTCAGTGATGGAGACCTCACAGCTGTTTCCTGTGAACGAGAAGGGAAGAAACCTATCTGCATGGTATCAGCCTATCTCCCGTACGAGTCTACGGAAGTCCCGTCTGTCAAGATGAGGCAGCTGATGGCCAGGGACGATTGGCTCTTTGTCGTGGGCTGCGATGCAAATGCGCATCATTCTCAGTGGGGAAGCACTGATATAAATACCAGAGGTGAGTTACTTTTTGATTTTATCTTATCAACAAAGCTTACTATATGCAATAAGGGAAACACACCTACTTTTGTGGTACGAAACAGACAGGAAGTGTTAGACATCACTCTAGCATCCTGTACTGATTCGCTCACAATTTGTAAATGGAGGGTTTTAGACGAGGCATCCCTATCGGATCATAAGTGGATTCGCTTTCAAATAAGCTTCCTAAATAAGGAGAACAATACCTACAGAAACCCAAGAGGAGCCGATTGGGATAGGTACAAGGTATTAGTAGGGCAACAACTGGAGGAGGGGCCAACTCGCATGACCAATCCCCCCGATATAGATAAGGCGGTGGACAACCTATGTTCAACTTTGAATAAAGCCTACGAAAAGGTTTGTCCACTCAGAAAGACGGCTAAGAGGTCTCAACCTCAATGGTGGAACAAGGAGCTTAGCTCCAAAAGAAAACAGGTCAGACACTTCTACAACAGAGCTAAAGTAGTAGGGGATGGTATTACATGGGATGAATATGTAGAGAGCAAGAGAGAGTTTAAATACTTGATCAGGCGATCTAAAAGGAAATCCTGGAGGCTTTTCTGTGAATCGATTGCAGACACCAGTGAAGCCTCCAGACTTCGCAAAATTATTGCTAAGGATGCGATAGTCCCCAGCTATATTAGAAAATCTAATGGTGCATGGGCTGAAAGCAGTGAGGAAGTTCTAGAAGCTTTAGTTGAAGCTCACTTTCCAGGAAGTGGCACTCCAACAGCTTCGAACCCGAATGGACATTATGAGTACGCTGACGAAGCGGAAATTGAAAACTTGTTCACTTGGAAAAAAGTGCGTTGGGCTATAATGTCCTTCTCTCAATACAAAGCGCCGGGCCCTGACGGCATTCTGCCAGCTATGCTGCAAAAGGCCCCGGCCCCGGTTACAGGTAGAATCAGGGAAATTTTTATACATTGCCTTAAATTTGGCTACATACCCACGGCATGGAGAGAGGTACGAGTGGTTTTCATACCCAAAGCGGGTAAACCAAGCCATACCTCGGCGAAAGACTATAGACCCATCAGTCTTTCGTCATTTCTCCTCAAGGCACTCGAAAGGCTTCTCGATATCCACATAAGAAGCAAGTGCTGCAAGGGAAATCTATGCAACGCTCAGCATGCATACTTAAAAGGTAAATCGGTAGAAACAGCTCTACATGAAGTGGTAGGAAAAATAGAACACAGCTTAGACCACAAGGAATATGCCTTAGCTGCCTTCTTAGACATCGAAGGGGCTTTCAATAACGTTAGGGCAGAGGCTATTAAACGCGCTCTGGAAAAGATAAATGTAGATCATACCATCAGCAATTGGCTTTGCACGATGCTTGTCACCAGAAATATCAATTCCACTCTCGGACACAGTTCAATAAGAAAATCGGTTACTAGAGGCACTCCCCAGGGAGGAGTTATATCTCCCCTTCTCTGGGTTCTTGTCATAGACGATATACTTAAAGAACTCAACAACGCAGGGTTTAGCGTGACCGCTTATGCGGATGATGTGGTGATTCTAGTTCGGGATAAATTCTTGAACACTCTGAGTGAAACCATGGAATCAGCCCTCAACAAGCTCAGAAAGTGGGCGGAAGGGTGTGGACTTCGTGTCAACTCGGATAAGACAGAACTAGTACTTTTTAGTACAAAATACAAGATACCACCCTTCAAACTACCCAGGATTGGTGGAGTGGAGCTTTCCCTCTCGGATAGCGCAAGATATCTTGGTACGGTCCTAGATAAAAAATTGAATTGGAAACTTAACGTTCAGGAAAGAGTCCGAAAGGCTCATAATGCTCTCTTCGTCTGTAAGAGAACAGCAGGAAAAAAGTGGGGATTGAGTCCAACAATGATGCATTGGTTATACATCATGGTGGTTAGACCCATCCTTACCTATGGGGCTCTTGTTTGGTGGAAAGCCACAAATAAGCTATATATACGGGATATGCTGACCAGGGTACAAAGAACAGCCTGCACTGCCATCACTGGCGCTTTACGCACCACACCCACAGCTGCACTAGAGGCGTTTATGTATCTTCTACCCCTGGACCTACAAATAAAAATGCAAGCAGGTAACAGTGCGCTTCGGCTAACTAACGCAGGGTTCTTCAAAACCAGACAGGTAGGACATAGCTCCATACTAATGGAATCCTTCTCCAACATCCCCGATAAAACGGATGATAGTTTGGGGGAAATTGACTTCGACACACCGTACGAAGTACAATACCCAGATAGGGAGGACTGGCAAAAGAATAAGGTTTCGAATGATAATGAAATTTCGATATATACGGATGGCTCCAAAACTAAGGAGGGTACAGGGTCGGGTATATACTCTAGGGATATAGACCTACACATGTCCTTAAGACTTCCGGATACATGCAGTGTGTCCCAGGCAGAGGTTCTGGCCGTGCTAAAAGCTGCGGATCTACTTGATATGGGATCAATATCCAACAAGAATATCGCTATCTACATTGATAGTCAGGCTGCGCTAAAGGCGCTAGAGTCCTTCATCATCAAATCTGAACTAGTCAGGAGCTGCCGCACAATGCTCAGAGCACTATGCACGCAGAACCATGTCAGATTATGTTGGGTACCCGGACACTGCGATATTGAGGGAAACGAACGGGCTGATGTTCTGGCCAAAACCGGAGCAGAGCTTCCACCTAATGAAACAATTGAGGGCGTAAGACCACCAATGGCCGTGGCCAAGAGAATTATTCTTGAGAATATTAAAAATAGGGCAGATCAGAGATGGTTGAATATAGTAGGGCACAGGGTCTCAAAGGCTCTGTGGCCTAAGCTAGATCGGAAAAAATCTGTAGAATTACTAAAGCTCAGCAGATCAAGGCTACGAATGGCAATAGGGATACTCTCTGGGCACTGTCTTCTAAGGAAGCACGCCATGAGATTAGGTCTAACAGACACAGACGTATGCAGGTATTGCGAAGACATACAGGCCACAGAGGATATAACTCATCTCCTCTGTGAATGTCAAGCTATCGCTCGGTACAGGAGGAAATACCTTGGTAGGTACTTCTTCGACAATTTGGAGGAGGTTGGCCTCGCAAACAAAATTGAAGCAATTTTCAGGTTCTGTAGGGAAATTAAATGTCTGGGCGAAATGGTTTAGGTTATTTGACCGTTAAGGTTCCCCAGGGATGGCGATGGGCCCACTATGGTGCCTAGTCCAATGTGATGAACTCACACCCTATTCAACCTAACCTAACCTAACCTAAGGTACTATTGTCATTCTTAACTTGATAGCAAACTCAGTTTTTCCCTTAAAAGACTGCGTCCTTTGATATCCACCCAAATCCCTAATAATAGTACTTTAAAAAACTGCTCATATCTCAAAAACGCCATTTTCGATTATGATAAAAATGTTACTTTCAGGTAATGCTTAAATCCATATTAATATCATTTGCTCAGTTTTGAGCTAAACAGTTGCAAAACAGTGTTTTTTGAACCATGAATACGTCCTTCGATTTCCACCCCAATCGCTAAAAATGGTACTTTAAAAACAGGTCATATCTAGAAAACTCCAATTTCGATTTGGATTAAAATGTAACTGCTAGGTAATGTTTATATCCTAAAGAATACGACGCTTTCTGAGTTTTTAGCAAAACAGTTTAATAACAGTGCTTTTCGAATCCAAAGTTGTAACATTTGTCAGCATAATTTTACAAAAAACCGTTCTAAGGACAACATATAAAGCATTCTAAACATGATCACGTACTTAGTTTTTCTCAGAAAACTCGAAAATAGACGTTTTATAAATATTTCTCAAAGATGACCCTAATCCCGATCTCTATTCACACCCGGCATTTTTTTGCAAAGCAACTTCAGTGGCAACATACCTAATTCGAAATGTATCGCCTACTTACATCCTTCAAGTGTCAGTGTATGTTACCCAACACTGTATACGAGAAAGTTAAAACAAATTAGACTTAAGAATTTTTGCAACACAAAAATTGATTTTTGACCGCCAAATCGACAATTTGTGCCCACTGTGCGCCGTATAGTGTTGAACCGAGTGGATAACATTGGGCTAACATTTTATCAGAAAGTTAGCTTTAATATACATACATAGGGCCTTACCAATAATCATTTTTAGTCCTCAACTTAAATATTTTTGACGGTCACAATGGATAATTTTATATGGAAATTTTCGCCATTGTGACTTCGTAAAAGTTAGCCTGGACACTAAAAATGATTATTAGTACCGCGGATAGTGTATAATTATTTCCTAGAAAAAAAGCTAAAAGCGAAAAGCAGAAAGTAATTATACATAATGGGCCTTACCAATAATCATTTTTAGTCTTCAACTTAAATATTTTGACGGTCACAATGGATAATTTTATATGGAAATTTTCGCCATTGTGACTTCGTAAAAGTTAGCCTGGACACTAAAAATGATTATTAGTACCGCGGAATATGTATATTATATAATAAATATTTGGAAATATGTACATAATATTAAAAAGTACTGCTTTTTTTTAAAGCGTATAAGAGGTTCTGATGGTTAATTTGAAAACTGTGAATAATTATTTAACCAATTATCTATAACAGCTCCAAATTTCATGGTCGAAAGTTATTTAAATCTTAAGATTTCGAAGTATTATTTTTAGCACTTTAGAAGAATAAATGTTCATAATGCGTTTTCCCCTACGTCTGGCAGGGCGAAAGACCCGGAATTTTCGTCTGGCAACTATATATTAGGACTCAGGGACACTTGTATAATTAAATAAAAAAAAAATTTCCATGAAGCGATGACGTAAATGAGGCGATTTTTTTTGCACTTTGAAGAGCGTCTGGCAGCCTTAAGGACCCATCAAAAACGTCTGGCATTATATGAAAATGTTTTCTGGTTACGAGTACCATTCCCTGACAAAAATCAGCCGTGCAACGATGACGTAATTGACCACTCTTTTTTTACATCTTTGGGGCACTGTCCCTTGCAAATGCCCCAGCTCCAGGATGCCAGACGGCGATTTCTGCGAACACAAGACTCCAATTAATAATAATATTTATAAATTTCCCATTTA
Source organism: Cheilosia scutellata (assembly GCA_955612985.1). Taxonomy (NCBI): domain Eukaryota; kingdom Metazoa; phylum Arthropoda; class Insecta; order Diptera; family Syrphidae; genus Cheilosia; species Cheilosia scutellata. The sequence continues at coordinate 70,482,857 of OY015313.1, forward strand.
ACGATGAGGTTAGCAAAACGTTCAGTAGCTCTCAGTCTATAATGGGAATTTTGTAATTGAATTACAAACTTTCAATAAGTAATTGCAATTACACGAATGTAATTAGGGATGTAATTAGAATGAAGTAATTAATCACGTAATTAAGCTATTCTTTGTCCATTTATTTAGTTTATAAAAAAGAGCATTAGCTATTTTATTACTGTAACTAGCTACTCGTATTTATATTTCGAGTTAGCTTTCAAAATTTGGATAGTTTGTTCCGATGATTTTAATTACATTTTTAATGTGACCAAGGGTAGTACTTTTGGTCATTTGTAAAAAATATTAAGAATTCGGCCTCGTCAGCGATCCCAACGCTAATTTACTATGACACTGCAGCTGTCAGTTCTTTAGACAAAGCTAACTTAAATAAATGGACAAAGAATAGCTTAATTACGTGATTAATTACTTCATTCTAATTACATCCCTAATTACATTCGTGTAATTGCAATTACTTGTTGAAAGTTTGTAATTCAATTACTAATTACAATTACTTGTAATTATAACTAGAAATTCCAATTACAATTACTGGGTAATTGCGAAGTAATTAAATTACATGGCAATTACTCGTCGAAGTAATTAATTAACTATTTAATTGCAAAATTAATCATTACAACCCATCACTGTCGGCCGCTATACTTATTTCTGCATACTACCGCAAAATGCCCAGCTTTGTTGCATATGCGACACCTTCGACCTTCCACTAATGCTGGACAAAATCGATCATGCTGTCCCGTTGTTGTCATTCCACATCTATCGCATAGCTGTATGTTTTTCTCTTTCTATCGATTTCCGCTTGGCTTCTTTGTTTTCCATGTTGTAAACGTTTTAATTGCATCCACTTTCACCTCCTTTTCGTCTCCAGATAACAGTTTTTTATTTCTTTCAGATAGCTCCGCAATTTTGCACTTCTCGATAATCGCCTCCAGGGTGTCGCTACTTGACTCCAATAGCTTTGATCGCAATTTTTTGATTTCCAGACCCAAAATGATTTTATCCCTAATCATTCGATTAACATAATATGACTGTTGACATTCCGCCGCTGCACATGTAAATTCACAGAATTTGGCTTGATTTCGCACTTCTGTTTCAAATTCCACAAATGGCTGATCTTGTTTTTGTACTATTGAACCAAATTTGTAAGTCTTCATTACGATGGTGCGTCGTTGAATGCAATAGTTTTCAAATCTTGTCATGACTATTGCCAATGTTCTTTGTTGTGCGGGCAGAGCGAGTGCATTAAATATTTCGATGCCCCTCTCTCCAATGTGGTGAAGAAACAAGGCCACCTTTAGCGACTCCTCAGCTCCCACCTTTCCTGACGCAGTTAGAAAATTTTCGAATTTCTGTTTCCACATGGGCCAATTTTTTGCTGGCTCATCGAAATCAAACATTGCCAGTGCATTGGCTTTTGCTTAGCGGATATTAGTGCACAGCAATGTGGTTTCAACATAGTGCAACGACTTTGTAGGTTGAACCAACGAAGACATGCGCTGGTGCCAAAACTGGGGCACAACATTTCCTCCCCCCTGGGAAGAGTTTCGACTAGAACGACAGACAACTGCTTGTCGAAACTTTATTAGTTTGGATCTAAAACAAATGAACATTGATTGACTTAAAGCTATGGTCTAATTTGATTAAAAGTTTGGATCTGAAACTAATGAACATTGATTGACTTAAAGCTATGGTCTTATTTGATAAAAAATTTGGATCTAAAACTAATAAACATTGTTTGACTTAAAGCTATGGTCTTATTTGATTAAAAATTTGGATCTAAAACTAATGCACATTGGTTTCAAGTCAATTAAGTATAGTTTGATTTAAAAGTTACAACTAAAACTACGCTTTAACACACGATTTTTCTGTTTAAATTTAAGACTTAAAAGTTTAACATGTTTTCAAATCTTACCTTAATTTACTAAGAACTACGACTAAAAAAAAAATTATTAATTACAATTCTTACATTTTTAGTTTTTTTTATTTCCCTAACAAACTACACCCGGGCAGACGTCACGGCGAACTTTGGTGTTTTTGGTGGAGTTGTTGGTGCTCGCCTTATGGACCGCTTTTCCTGCAACTGAATCCGTTCGACTGGGCTGCAATTGATTATAGGGGTAACTGTGGGTACACGCTGGTTATTTCTTTTGGCACGGAGAACTCTTAGTATTAGGATAACTATGACGACAACTATGCCAACCGCAGTCATGGACATAATTGAGTAACGGTGAACTGAAAATTCCCAATCATTGTCTGCGATTTTCCTTTCCCCTTCATTCCTATTCCAATCGGCTTAAAGCTCCTGTAGTGCCCTTTTTCCTTCCAATATATCGCTGGCGATATTCTTGTGACTGCCAACTTTGATATGTACTGCTTTTGGGATTTATGGAACATTGATCTTTCTTGGGATTGTCCTCAGAGTCGCTACTAGCCCCGCATGATTCACCTCTGGTTGCTTATATTCCGTCGAGGTGGTGGCGAGTTGTTTGTATAGCAACCTCATCTCCTTGGTTGTGGCTTCACATGATTGTAGCATCTTAATTATTCCTGGGCCGTGCAGTGTGTGATACAAAGATGTGTTAACGAACACACAAACATTGTATAATATGTGTATCACTGTATGCAAGTATAATGTAGCTACTATTCTAATGTATAACATGTATAGAGTTAGTTGGTTGCGAGATCCCATCCCGAATGGAAGGGCTAGAATAAACGAGTCTCTTTTAAACCGTTGTTTCATTTAAACTGCTCGGACACTGCATGGTGGCAGCGGTGGGATCAAAAAAAACCAAAAGTAAAAACACAACGCAGAATGCCAGAGACAGACAATCCTGTGGCACAAGCCACGGTCAGCCAATTCACGGTGCAAGCACCATCAGCATTTTCCTTCACGCCAGAAGAATGGCCAAGATGGAAAAACCGATTTTCCAGATTCCAAATAGCTTCAGGTTTGGTTAAAAAACCACAAGAAGAACAGGTAAATACTCTGATTTATATAATGGGCGAACAAGCGGAGGATATTTTCTTATCACTCGCTCTAAGTGAGGAAAATAAAAAGAAATATTCGGAAGTACTTAAGGCATTTGAGAATCATTTCATCGTGCGGCACAACGTCATTTATGAGAGGGCTAAGTTTAATTCAAGATGTCAAGAGGAGGGCGAAAAGGTGGAAGACTTTATAACATCATTATATATATTGTCTGAAAACTGTAAGTATGAGAGCCTACGAGATGAAATGATCAGGGACCGCATAGTTGTAGGTGTAAAAGACAAACGGCTGTCGGAGAGACTACAATTAGAACCTGATCTCACACTAGTAAAGGCTATTCAAACAGTGCGTCAAAGTGAAGCCGTTCACAAACAACAAAAAGAAATTTCCGCTACATCATCAGTTTCTGTGTGCGCAATGAAGAGTCACACAACAGCGCGAAATGCATTTAAACAAGCAGCAACACCTTCGCAACCATCCGACAAACGAAAACAGTGTTCTTGGTGTGGAGGAAGAATGCACGAGAAAGAGAAATGCCCAGCACAAGGAAAACGGTTCAACCACTGCAATAAGCTAAATCATTTTCGTCGTGTGTGTAGATCAAGCAGAATGGCAGTGAATGGAGTAACTGAGATGGATAATGACGACAGCGAGGGAAGCGAAAGCGAATTGATATCATTCTTGGGGAATGTATACAGAGAAAACTCATACAACAACACGTCTGAACAGCGGTGGACAGTCCAGGTGTATGTGAATGAAAACAACTGCACATTTGTCGTCGACACCGGTTCACCCATAAACGCTATTCCTCTGCAATTGTACAGACACAAGTTTTCAAAATTCGATTTAATCCAGTCAGATCGTTCACTTAGCGGGCCAACAGGAGAAATGCTTAACGTGTCGGGGGTATTTAAGGCAGAAATTGAATGGAAAAACAATTCGGTCAAATGTTGGATATATGTAATAGAAGGCCTCAAAAAGGCTCTACTAAGCCTTGGTACATGTGAAAAATTAGACATTATCAATCGGAGGAGTTCAGTGATGGTCAACGAGACAAAGGCAAAGTTTTCAAACATAAATAATGTAGCTGAACGAATTAACCATAAATTCCCCAATATTTTTCAGGGTATTGGTTGCCTTCCGGGTGAGTACGAAATTAAAATAAGGGGCGGAAGTAAACCGTACGCCATACACGCAGCACGCAGGGTTCCAATTCCCTTAATGAATAAATTAAAAACCAAGCTGGAAGAAATGGTGAGCTTGAAGATCATCGAACCAGTGGACAAGCCAACGGAATGGTGTGCTCCAATGGTTTTAGTATCCAAACCTGATGGAGATGTCAGAATCTGTGTGGATTTATCAAAGCTAAATGAAAGCGTACACCGCGAATTACATCCGATGCCGGTCGTCGAACATTCCTTTGCACAGCTGAGAGGAGCCAAGTATTTTTCAAAGTTGGACAAGAAAGCCGGATTCTGGCAAGTTAAACTCGCTTCAAAATCTAAGCTTTTAACAACTTTTCTTACTCCCTTCGGTAGGTTTTGCTTTCTTCGATTACCCTTTGGTATCTCATCAGCTCCAGAACATTATCAAAAGAAAATTCAGCAATTACTTTATGGTTTGGGAGGGGTGATATGCCATATGGACGACATTCTTGTTTTCGGGGAAACAGTGGAGGAACATAACGCACGACTACATGCTGTTCTTGAAAGACTTCAAGAAAATGGAGCAACACTTAACAGAGATAAGTGTCGATTTTTACAAACATCTGTCATATTCCTGGGGCACCATATTGATGCGAATGGTATTCAACCGGAAAACAGTAAAGTCGAAGCCATACAAAAACTAGCAGTGGGGAGATTTGTACCACATTTAACAACCATCTTACATCCACTCAACGAGCTGTTAAAGAAAGACCGTGAATTTCTTTGGGGACCCTCACAACAGGAGAGTTTTGACAAAATAAAAAGACTGCTTACTAAGGCACCGATCTTGGCGATGTTCGACCCAAGGAGAAAGACTAAAAGAAAAAGAAAAAAGAAAGAAAGCCATACCCATACTCTCAACAAAGGATTTAAACGATCTTACACCTCGTTTACAACGTTTACGAATGCGAATGATGAGATTCTCGTTTAACATCGTATACACCCCGGGAAAACAACTATACGTAGCAGATACGCTATCTAGACAACCATTGCCTTCTGCTGAGGTGACCAATTTAGAAGAAGACCTCGAAGCATACGTAGCATCAATTGTGTCCTCAATTCCAGCGACAGACAAAAAATTGCGTGAAATATACGAAAGTCAACAAGAAGATCCGGTAGTACAACAGGTGATGAAGTTTGTGTTGGAGGGATGGCCGGAAAAGAAAAAATTGAATCCAGAAGTACAAAGATATTGGAACGATCGGTACAATCTCTCTATTTGCGACAGTCTTCTTATGCAAGGAAGTCGGATTGTGATTCCTCCAAAACTACGTTCAACAATTCTGGAAAAACTCCACGAAGGCCATTTAGGAATAGTGAAATGCCGTTCGAGGGCCAGACAGACGGTATGGTGGCCCAACTGCAGTAACGATATCGAGAGCTTTTTGCAAAAATGTGACACCTGTGTCCAGTACAAATCACATAGACACGAACCTCTGCATCCTTCTGAGATTCCTGAACGTCCGTGGCAAATTGTGGCGATGGATCTATTCTCGCTAAAGGGCAAGGATTAAATTTTAGTAGCAGACACCTTTTCACGCTACCCGGAGATAGCACGACTGGAAAGTTTGTCATCATTATCCGTTGTGAATCACCTCAAATCTATATTCGCGAGACATGGAATCCCCGAAACAGTCCGCAGTGATAATGGACCACAGTTCGCTTCGTCAGATTTTACAAAGTTTTCTCAACAGTGGAATTTCACTCACGTTACGTCTAGTCCCCGATTCCCGCAGAGCAACGGATTTATAGAAGCAATGGTAAAAACCATCAAAATGCAGCTGAAAAAGAGTGATGATCCGTATTTGACACTAATGGAATATCGAGCTACACCGATTTCAAATGATCACAGCCCCGCCGAGTTGTTGATGGGAAGGCGAATAAAAACGCTAATTCCTACTTCAAGATCTAACCTTCAACCCAGACCAATAAACAAGGAGGAGCATTATACAACTGAAGAAAAGAGACAGGAAAAGCAGGCGAACGACTACGTCCGACATCATGGGGTTCGACATAGGGACGAATTCAAACCAGGCGATACAGTTTGGATTCGAGATATGAAACAGTGGGGAACAATTGCAAAACAAGGCCCGTTCCCAAGATCCTACACCGTCAACACACAGACTGGATCTCTACGTCGAAATTCATTTCATTTGACAAAATCGGACCGTGGTTGTCCACCCTACAAACCAGGACAAGAGATGACTCCATTACAAGAGGAAAGCAGGGAACAACATATAAACCAGGAGTTAGAAGAAGGGAAACAAACTACCGAGTCTGCGGAACGTGAACCTAATTATGCAATCTTCTGAGGAGATGTGTAACCAAATGAAAATACCACAATCTACTTATGTAACCAGAGGAGGGAGGTCGGTAAAACAACCCGATCAATTCAATTCAATTCAATTAATTCTTTATTCAAATATGTACAAGTATGAAAAATTACAAAAATACAAAGCAAATTTAAATATAGCTAGTACATACAGAATAGTTAGTGACATCTGTATTTGAGAAAAATAGAGATGATGTCACATTATATATATTTAACTTTGTGGGGTCTACAAAGGTCGATAAAAAGAAAAAGAATGAAAGTTAAGATTAGAAAATTACAGCAATTTAAGAAAGAAAGAAAATGCTATCTTTAACATGTGACAAAAAAGGAAAAAAAAAATAAAAAAAAATAAAAGAGATAAAAATCAATAAAAGAGAATAAATTCAAACAGTATCTATTACAGCTACTTAAACAACTAAATTTAGCAAATAAACAATTCTTTTCTATATTATTAAAAAAAAATTATTGTTACTATGCAATATAGCGTAATAGCGTTTTGATTTCATCATGGTTGAATCCAAGGAGCCAGATTTTCGTTAGTTTTGTAAACGTGCGGAAATTTCTTATGGACCGAATATCAAATGGTAAGGAGTTAAAAAGTTTGCGAGAAACAATGGAGTAGAAGTTTCTGTAACTTGTAGTGCGAAACGAAGGTAAAGTCACAGTGAAGTTCGAATAGCTTCGTAAGCAGCGAAAGTCAGAAATCGGACTTTCCAGATACCCGCCTCTCATAAAAAAGACCTCAAGTACTTTGAAGTAATATAAATGTCGCAAAGGAAGAATTTTCAACGACCTAAACAATTCCATAGTGTGAGCTAAACGACGAGAGCTACAAACTTTACGTATAGCAGATTTTTGTATAACTGTTAATTGCTGGATCTTATTAAAATATGCGCCACCCCAACTACAGAGTCCATATTGCAATCTTGAATGGAATAAGCCATAATAGATCATTTTCATTGTGTCAGAGGAGCAGTACTTTCTAAGACGAAAGAAACAACGAGTAGATGAAAGAAGATATTTTTTCAAAAGAGAAATGTGCGTGGACCAGTTCAAATTTTGGTCAATAGTAACACCAAGGTACTTAAAACTATCAACGCTTTCAATTTTGAAGCAGTTAGAACTGCAATCTGCGTTTCTATTGAAAGATGGATCATTTTGGAAACTGCAGATGTTGTTCGGCAGCTTATGACTAACGCAATCATGGGAATGAAAAACTATTTCTGAGTCGGGGAACTCCTGTTCAGTTAGACTGAAATACATCAGTTTGGTTTTGCTACTAACAATTAGCCTGTTTTCTGCAAACCAGCATCTTAGTAAAGATACGTCATGGTTTATGTTAGATATTAAATCTAAAGGACTGACAGAACAATAAGCAATACCAAGGTCATCGGCAAAGGCTTTAGTTTTACCCAAAAATGGAAGTGAAAATAAGGAATTTATATATATTAGGAATAAGATTGGACCAAGTACAGAGCCTTGGGGTACTCCCAGGTTATTCGTTTTAGGACTGCTTATACTGCTTCCAACTTTAACTCGATGTATTCTATCTTTAAGATATGACTCAAACCAATTGTAGATGAATCCTCTGAATCCGGCCTTATATAATTTATCTAGGAGAATTACATGATCAACCATATCGAACTCCTTGGTAATGTCGACAAATAGGCCAGCGCAGAAAAGTTTGTCATCTAGACCTTTATATAATATAGAGCAGAAGTCCAGTAGAGCATCCTCGGTGGAATGGCCAGTCCGAAAACCAAACTGTAGGGGACTAAAAAAATCAAAATGATTGAGATAGGCTAAGATTCTCGTTTTAACTACTTTTTCAAAAACTTTGGAAATAGTAGACAACAACGAAATTGGTCTATAATTGGATGTGTCTGATCGGTGGGCATATACTATTTTCAATTAATCTTTTAAAGCTAAATTTCTAATTCTAATTTAAAAAAAAAAAAAAAAAAATAAAAAATAAAAAATAAAAAATTATATACATTTGAAAATCCTAACTACGTAATATTTAATATTTTTGTTGGGTTTTGGAAAAAAATATATATATTCAAATTTTATTTCCTTTATGAGTTTTTGTGATGAATACATACATTTATGTTATTATTGGGGATGTGATACAAAGATGTGTTAACGAACACACAAACATTGTATAATATGTGTATCACTGTATGCAAGTATAATGTAGCTACTATTCTAATGTATAACATGTATAGAGTTAGTTGGTTGCGAGATCCCATCCCGAATGGAAGGGCTAGAATAAACGAGTCTCTTTTAAACCGTTGTTTCATTTAAACTGCTCGGACACTGCACAGTGTTGCCGTGGAGTGATCCCCGTTACAATTGAGATTCAGTACCAACGGAGTTCGGAAAACAAAGAACCATTCATTGGGCGAATGCATACGAAGGAGGATTCCCCCGCTGGCTGGTATTGCACTGTATTTGCATGATGACGTCGTCGTTGTGGCATGTTGGAGTAATTCCACAAGACAATGATTTGATCCTGACCAATGTTGCCGCAGGTTTTTCTAAAAGTGTAACAATTTTTTTCAAATAGTGTAACAAATGGAAAAAAATACACTGAGCATGTTCTTCGCTGCTCATTATTATAAATGAGTCATGGGTTACTGACTCTGCTATGTACTCGTACCTCACATCGATGATAAGATCCCATTCTTCATTCATATGCGTCGGGATGGGGTATACTTTGTGGACACTATACCGCAGTGGGTCCGGTAAGGGAAGGGTGATCTTGATTAACAGACTCTCTCCCGTTGGAAATACTGATGTTTTGGCCGCTTGATGGAGTACGAACAGTGGAAGTTTTGGCTCCTTCAACAGAACGACGTCATCAACGCATAAGTTTGGTTGGGTCTTCTGCCACTTTTGCCTTTGTTGAAGAGAAGTTAAATACTCTTGATGCCATCGATTCCAAAAACCTTGAGAGAGCTTCTGCAAAAGATACCAATTAGTGTGAACAGATATATTAGTATTTACCACATCAGGTTGAGGAACTGAGGTGTATGACTCCCCAATCATAAAATGAGCCGGCGAAAGAGCACTTGGCTCTGTGTCTGATGTCTGCCACATTGGACGTGAGTTAAGAAGACCCTCTATTTTGGTGAGGAGAGTGTACATTTCCTCGTACGTTAAAATATGTTCACTGATGACCCTCTTCAAGTGCTGCTTCACAGACTTGACGCCAGCCTCCCACAAGCCTCCAAAGTGAGGCGCAGATGGTGGGAGGAACTTCCACGTTATGTTGTCCTTGGCGAGATGGTCAATGACTATGCTTTGATGTTGCTGACTTAAGAGGCATTGAAACATCTCGTTGAGCGAACGTTTAGCCCCATGGAAATTGGTTCCATTGTCGCTCCAGATTTCAGTTGGCTTTCCGCGACGCGCACAAAATCGATCAAGGGCGAGAAGAAAAGCATTCGACGACAAGTCACCAACCAGTTCAAGGTGAATACCCTTCGTGACGAAGCAAACAAAAAGGGCAATGTATGATTTAACAAATTTGGGATTTCGACCGCGCGATAGCCTTAGGGTAATGGGACCAGCATAGTCGCAACCGACTTTGCTAAACGGGCGCGAAAACCGAATTCTTTCCGACGGTAGATTGCCCATTAATTGTCTTGATGAATCCCGATTTTGCCTAAAGCACGAAACACACTTGTGGACGACCTTCCGCACTAGGTTTCTGAAGCCAACAATATGAAATTCTTGTTTGAGTAACGCGATCATAAGGGTCACACCGGGATGTAAATAATGTTCATGTATGTAATGGATAATAAGTTCAGATATACGACTAGATTTACACAGTATGATGGGGTGCTTTTCGCGATACGAGAGTTCAGAGTTCTGCACACGCCCACCAACTCTTAGCACTCCATCCGAATCGAGAAACGGTGCAAGGTTTAAAAGCTTATGTCGTTTTGTAAGCTCATTTCCCTTTTTCAACGCGACGAGTTCCGACGTAAAGGAAGACGATTGACTAAATGTTATCAAAACTATTTTAGCCTTTAAAAGTTCTTTCGCGGACAAAGGTTCATAATTACGTTGGCCGGGACCATTCCTACGAACGCGACAATTGGAGCAAAACCGAAACATTGTTGCAACCAGTCTAAGACATTTGTACCATTTTGACGAGTTGTTTAAAATTGTCTGCAAGATATTTGCTTCAGTAATGTTTGTCGTAAGTACCTGAGTTCTCTGATTTCTCCTTTCTTCCAACTGCTCTTCTGAAAACTCCTTCGTACATGGGTTCGAATATGGCCACTGATCTTTCTCCTGCCACAGCCACGAGGGTCCTTTCCACCACAGCTCGTTTGAAGGCAAAAGAGATGGTGGAATTCCACGAGTTGCACAGTCGGCTGGGTTGCTTGCGGATCGAACGTGATTCCATCGATTGTATGGAATCGATGAAAGAATTTCGGCAGTCCGATTTCCGATAAACACCGACCATTTCTTTGGAGGAGATGAAAACCAATGGAGTACGATTGAAGCGTCTGTATAAGCATAAACGTTCAGCTCTTTATCCTGTAAAGATGTTTTAAGTTTATTGATTAGACGTGTCAATAAGAGAGCTCCACAGAGTTCCAGTCTAGGAAGCGACAAAACCTTAATAGGAGAAACCTTACTCTTTGCAGCTACCAACGCAACCGAGATAGTACCGTCTTCGTTCTTACTTCTGCAATAGACTACGGCTGCATATGCATCCAGAGATGCATCACAAAATGCATGGAACTCATAATTCCTTTTGTTGGTCCAAATGATTCTGGGAATATTAACAGTTTCAACAAGTGGTAACTCCTGCCGAATTGTCATCCACCGATCAGCAAGTTCCTTTGGAATTTCTTCGTCCCAGCCCAATTTTTCCCTCCACAAGTCCTGAAGAAGAATTTTCATTCCAACGATTATCGGGGCAAGAAATCCCATTGGATCGAAGACTCGAGAAGAGTCAGACAATATTCGGCGCTTGGTACATAAAACAGTTTCACTGAGCTTTACTCTGTAAGAAAACTGATCCTTGGAAGGGCACCACTGCAAACCAAGTACCTTTACCGAATCGAATTCCTCGAATTCTATTGGAGACATCTCACGTTGGTCTTCAGGCAACGACAGCAAAAGAGGCCAGCAATTTGTTGTCCACTTACGTAAATTAAAACCCCCGGTCTTCAGCAGCTCTACCAATTGCTTCTGAAGCAAAATGACTTCGTCTATTGTATCTGCACCGGTGATGACATCATCAACGTAGAAGTCATTTAAGACAGTTGCAGATGCAGTAGGGTATGTTTCGGCAGAATCCAAAGCCAGTTGCTTCAATGTTCGAACTGCTAGAAAGGGAGCGCACGCAGTTCCATACGTAACCGTCAATAGCCGAAAGTGTTTGATGGGATCCTCAGGATTTTCACGCCAAACTATCCTTTGGTAATTACAATGGTCAGGGGAAACTTGGATCTGTCGGTACATCTTTTCAATGTCTCCCGATATTGTGTACAAATGGCGTCGAAAACGAAGACAGACAGAAAAGATGTCACGTTGTATGGTTGGCCCAATAAGAAGCGAATCGTTCAAAGACACAGAATTGTTTGCTTTAGCGGATCCATCAAAAACTACTCTTATTTTCGTGGTGGTACTATCGTTCTTAAATACCGCATGATGGGGCAGGTAATAGGATTTGTAGAAGGGTTGATATACCTCAGCAGTGGAAACTTCCTCCATATGTCCCAACGACAAATATTCATCAATGAACTGTCGATATTGATCTTTTAAAGAAGGATTTGACGCGAACCTGCGCTCGATTGAGTGAAATCGTCGAAGCGCAACACCGGCTGAATTTCCAAAATTTATATTTTCGTCGGTTCTAAATGGTAACTTTACCATATAACGACCATTAGGAAGCCTTTCATGAGTTGATGCAAATAACTCTTCAGCACGCTGGTCATCGATCGAGAGGGTGGGCTCATTAGAAATTTCCTCTAAACGCCAGAATTTCTCGATATTATCAATTAATGATGCCGGCAACGACGATGTCAGCTTTGTAAGAACATGGCAGTCCACTTCAATAGAACTTGAATTGAATCGAGAAGTCAACTTCAGTGTCACTAATCCATTAGTAACACCTGCTGAAGCAGACGCTACTCCACGCACAGGAATTCGAGATTGACTACGGTGAAGTCCCAAGCGTTGAACAGCCTGTTCAGTAATAAATGAAACTTGGGACCCTGTGTCAAGAAGAATCCGAACATTTTGGAAAGAGTTTTCTCTATCGTGGGTTCTAGCAACAGCAGTAGGGAGTATGGTCTGACCACCGAAATTGGCCTCACACGAATGATGATTAACAACCCACGAAGGACCTGGATTTGATGACGATGGCCCTGGATTTGACGACGATGGCCCTGGATTTGACGACGATGGCTCTGAATTTGATGATGACAGCCCTGCATTTGACGACGATGGACTGGAATTCGATGTCGACGGAACAGCAACAGGTGACTGAAGGTTACTCAAATTTGTGTGAACAGACGAGGTCGAAGCACCTTCCTGATGAACCAAAACATGGTGTCGAGACTTGCATATCTTGCACCGTTGGTGAGAAAAACATCTATTGGCAGCATGTCCTTTTCGAAGGCAATTGAAACATAATGAATGCTCCTTAACAAAGTTCCTACGAGCCTCAATACCAAATGCAAGGAAATTCTTACAGCTCGGCAGGTTATGGTTTCCCTTACATTGCAGGCAACTTTGAACTGATTCAACAACATGAGACCGAATTGTACTTTGTACCTTGTTCCTAGATTTAGCAGAACGAATAGACGTTGAACAGGATTCTAAACAGGCACAACGATTTTGAAGAAATTCCAGTAATTCATCTACTGGAGAACCTTCCTTTGACCCAAGATTTTCCGCCCAAGCTTGCTTCGTATCTGGGTCAAGTTTTTGTAATAGCAGATAGATCACCCAAGGATCACGACCATTTGTATCCAATGCTTTCAAACCCCTAATCACCTCATCGGCACCATCTGTGATTCTCCTAAGCAAAGTAACGTTCGACGAATTCGTAGTTGGTAACGAGAGAAATGAACTAATGAACGAATTAACTATTAGTTGCGACCTATCAAACCGCTTTTCTAATTTTTCCCATGCTTCGAAATAATTATTATCGGTAAGCTTCATGTGGCTTACGAGATCAGCAGCTGTACTACTCAAGAACGTCTTGAGGTAGTAAAATTTTTGCGAAGGTGTGAGAGAAGTGTTTTGATCGACCGAACTAAGAAACATATCCTTAAACGTAGGCCATTCTTCGTAGTCGCCTGAAAATGTTGACACAGCTATCTTTGGTAGATTGACCGACGACTTGTTTGTGGAGTTCAACTTCTCCAAAAAAACAGCTTGTTGATTTGCCAATTTCTCAGCAACCGATTCCTTAGCGGATTCCGACGTCGACTGCTTAAGTTTAATGAAAGTCGCGAAAGTCGAACGCGCAACAAAATATTTTGCTTCATATTCGTAGAACTCGGGTTCTGGATCTACGAAATCCTTATCCTCGATGTGCACATATAATTCATCCTGGAGTAAAACAAAATCATTCCATGATTCCTCCAGTTTCTCCAAACGAACTTCTAGCATTACAAGCGGAGTATTAATATCCACTACAGCAGCGAAATCAGCTGCTTTGGTCAGCCTACCTTTGGCACGACCACGTTTTGCCTTAACCACATTCATAATTAAAAAAAGGCAATGACGAAAATCAGAACAAAATATCTTTAACACGATCTGAAGATATTTGATATTTCTTCTCTTATAACTGGGAATCAATTCGCAACAAACGAAAATGAATTGCTTTGCGCATACAAACAATCATTAAAATATATTCCCAGTAAAACAAAAAACTAACACACCACACAAATCTCAAAAGTGGTTCAATTAAATTTGGCGAAGAAGGACCAGAATGTTTAATCAGATTTACTGCATGCCACGCAGATGAAAATGAAAAATGAAACCAATCAAGGCCAATAGACAAACAGGAACTTCGATAAGAACAGTAATACACAAGTCTTTATTGGTCTTACAAAATGATGTGTCCAGTGTGGTGGTCCGAATGAGAAGAAGGAAATTTTACATAGTTTGCAATTGCTTAGACAAAATAGCGGAATAGAAAAACCATATTTAAGAGAAAAGAACAGCTAGAGAGTAATAATTTTAGAGTTAAACGGCAATAACAAAATAATTAGGGTAACTTGTTGATGTTCGACAAAGTGTGGAACATAAATTAGAGTTTAGGAAATAATTTTAAATACAAAAAAACATTAATAAACAATAAATATATCCAACAAGGAAAATAAATAAAATGATAATGATTAATACTAAACATCCCCGAAGATTGGTTTTCTCTTTGATACCATAGTCGTTAATACCTCGGTAATGTTATTAGCGTCAAGTATGAAAGGATGAAGCCTGTTCTGATAAAGGTCGTTGAGGATGGAGAGCTCCGTCGCTTGCCTGTTTTGAATTTCAAGCACCTTTGACGTTATAACCGATACCATTGCGCTGACATCGCTTCTTATCTTTAGCATCAAAATCTCCCTGTTCGTGGCTGTGCTGTAGTTTTTAAGTGAATCGCTTAGCCTTCCCACGCCCGCTGCAATACTGTCAACTTCGGTCGTGAGTTGTGTTATGGGCTTGCTCAGCTCGTCAAAATTAGATCCCATTACCGAAATTTGTCGGCGCATCAGCTGAAACGAGTCCTCACTTTTTTATGCTGGAACTCAAGTTGATCGTAAACTTTTCGCGCATCCTCGCTATCCATTGTGCCAAACGCCCATTTGGAAAACTCTCCGATAAACTCTAATGCTCGCTTTTGCCGTTTTGGTCGAAAGACGTGCTTAATTTTAACGTTATTTTGTCGGAGATTATCAATGTTGGTTTGCGTTTCCGGTGCCATAAGGTGACAGTGCTGTTGGAAGTCCTCGTCTGAGACGCTGTTGCACATTAGGTCCAGATGTCTATCGCACGACTCTGCCAAACTGAGTACCGCTGCGAAGTCCATTGGGGTGCATTTTGTTAAAATGTTCCATACGTGTCTATGAAAAACACCGCGGATCCTAAGGTTTCAAACAAGACCGGCGACATTTCCTTTAATTGGTCGATGATGTAGGGTGCTTCTTCTTGATGTGACCACCCGGTTAGTATGGTCACTACAACTAAATCTAACAGCAAACTATAATTAGACAGTTTCATTCTTAAATATTTCCTATGACTCACTACGTCTATAATTATACAATAATTTATAAGTTTCTGTATTTTCTCGTTTTTACTTATTTAGATTTATTTTATATTTATTTCTGTCTACGCACGGCGGTTTACTTAATTAACTCAATTTAGTTTTGAACTATTACCGATTATGGTTGCTACCTGAAAAGAGAAAAACGTATTATTGGTAGTACAATTTGAGTCGGTTGTTATATATTTTTTTAACCGACTTGTTTATCTTGACCCCAGTAGTAACAGGGCTATCGATTGAAACTACTTCGAAGGGCCCGGTCCAAATTTCCGCGAATTTATTCTTCCTTGCCGGGTTCTTAACCAATACTCTCTGCCCTACTTGCAACGAGATGCATCTGGTATGCTTATCGTAACTACCTTTCGATCTCCTTTTTGCCTTTTCAAGGTTTTCGCTAACTAGTCTATGTGCCCTTCCCAGTTGGTACTTGAGTTGGGAGGGATAATCATCTGACGTGTAAAGAGGAATAGTCTGTCTTTTTAGATTGGTGGGCATTTCGAATTGGAACCCGAACAAAGCGTTTAAAGGCGTCAACTTGGTCGCTGTGTGGATAGAAT
Organism: Cheilosia scutellata; assembly: GCA_955612985.1. Taxonomy (NCBI): domain Eukaryota; kingdom Metazoa; phylum Arthropoda; class Insecta; order Diptera; family Syrphidae; genus Cheilosia; species Cheilosia scutellata. The sequence goes on from OY015313.1 coordinate 70,499,274, forward strand.
TATTATTATGCACATGCATAGCTTGTCTAAGCCACTGATCCCAGTTTTTTTCATCATTGGCAACAAATGATCGTAGGCACTCAGCTAGAGGCCTATGGCTCTTCTCTAAGGATCCGTTTGACTGCGGATGGTATGCAGTAGTGTGCATTTTTTTAATACCAAGTAACTTGCAAGTATGCGAAAACACCTTGGACGTGAAATTTGCTCCATTGTCCGTGACAAGAACTTTCCGGGAGTGCAGCGCAATCCATAAATTTAGTCAGATCGTCCTGAAAGGTTAGAATGTACCTGTTGCCAGAGTGGGACGTGGGCAGGCCGCAAACAATATCCATGTAGACTTTATCGAAAGGCAACGCTGGAGTATCGGTAACTATCATTGGCATTTTTGTAGGTGGCGAGCACTTATTTTTTGACATTGAGAGCATTTTTTGACGTAATCAAATACATCTCTCTTTATGACTTTCCACCTGAATTGTTGCCTGATACGCGCATAAGTCCTCTTTCCCCCTTGATGACCACCGAGTGCCGAATTGTGAAAATCCCTTATGACTGTTAGGATTTCGTCAGGGTCATTCAGCGTCACCCAATTGGGTATTTTTACTTTGAGTCTTACCAATGTTTGCGTTCTTGCCTGGATTTCCATGACCGTAGGCTTCTCAAACATTATCGGTTGGTTCTCATTATTTAGAGACCTTAGTGGAATCTCCGCCACCACGTTCTTCCGAGCCTTGTCCATGAACTTCAAGCGTTTTGTAGTTGTGTCAATAACGGAATATCACCACAACACGTCAAGACCCAAGATACCGTCGGCAGGGAACTTGGTTTTGAGATTTAACTGATTGGACAATGGAATAGTCGTCGACAGAGTTCCCAAAGTCACCTTTACACCTCCAAATGCTCCACCGAATTCTCTACTTTCTGTAATTTTGATCTGTTCTGTATTTGTGAGGGCCGATTTCTTGACTAAACTGATGTCTGCACCAGTATCAACTAGCACTGTTACTATACCGCCTTTTGCAACGGCTAAGGGTAATTGTACAAACACCTCATGTCTTTTGCGCCTCCGCATGAACCCCAGATTATCTCTCTTATTAGTACAAAAAATTTTTCTAAACCTAAATGTGAATAGCTCAAGTGCTTTCATACTAGTTTGCTTTATAACTTGAAGCCTATCCACAACAATTTTTTTACATGCGAATGCTACCATTGTGATAAGTGTAGCATGTAAAAAACTAAAATAGTAAAACTTCTTCGAAGGCGTTAAAACATTTAGACCTTGTTTTCCCGAAAAGATTACGGGTTTTCCAAAAGGATTAACCCTGCCTATACTTACGTTTCTACTCCGTTTTTGCTTATCTAATTTTTGGGGCCTAATCCCAGTGGTATAACTTTCGCTTGTATTCTTTGATACTGCACTCGTCTTCTGTTGGGATCTCAGCTCCACTTTACCTATTGTTTCCGAAGCTCGCGGGGCACAGTCTAGTTGTTTTGACTGGGCCCCCTCGCGTTTCCCTAGTTTGCTCTTAGATAGTTCTGTTTGCTGCGGCATTCGTCCTCTGAGTTTGTCGTCCGTTGACACCAAAGGCATTTTGTTCGCCTTGGCAACGTCTGGACAGCCAACACTACTTTCGTAGGGCAAACGTCATTCCTATGTCCGTAGGAGCGGCAAGTCTCACAGTAGGGGGTATTTTTGCGTTCTCTACAATCTGCATAAGTGTGATTTACTTTGTTGCAGAAACCGCATTTTACCTGATATTTTGGGCCTGCGCTCCGCGTTTGTGTAGGTATAGGGGAGTCTGATATATTAGGAACCATAGAAACTGAACTACATGAGTGCTGTGTTGATCCTGCATGTAGGGGGTTAGAAAGGTAGTTGTTGTTGGAGGGCTGTGCTGTGAAGCAATTGGGTTGGTGAGTGAGTTGGTGAGAGTTATTATCGGGGCCGTACGAGGTATAAGCCATGAAAGAACTTTGGTTGTTGTACGGATTTTGTTGGAGTTGATAAGAAGGGTGCTGATGGGACGGGTACGATGGATTTTGTAGTTGGAATCCACTAGGGTGCCACCCTGGCACTGGCATGCTTGGCCTCAACATAAGTGCAGTTGTCTCTGCGAAATCCGCCAGCTTCTGTAGGTCTGCCTCGTCTTTTGTGAAAAGGATGTTACGAAGCGCTGCATCGTTTACACCCATTATAAAGGCACCTATGATACTATTCCTTATCTCCTTTAACAGTGCGCCGGTCTCAGTCTTGGGGTACGTAGCCTCTATTATTTCGGTTGCCTTATTACGCAGACCTCCCAATCTTCTAGTGAAAGACTGTATGTCTTCACCCGGTAACTGGTATGCGCATTTAATTTCCGCTACCACACTGTCCAGTGTTCTTCTGGTCAAGAAACTCTTTATGAGTTTCTCAAGGTCCCTTACTGTTTTGGGAGCTTGGTGTCTGACCAAGTCGAAGGCTTCTCCTATTAACTTCGTTGTTATTAGGGAAACATACTCCTCCTCGTCTTCCGCTTTAATGCACTGCAACCCGAGTTGGCAGGCGTTTACGAACTCGTACACCCTTCCTGATAAATCGGGTGTGCTAGCACCAGAAAAGTGCGGGATCAGACGTGACACTGTTTTGGCAATCAACTCGTAAGGCATCCTGATGTTTATAGTTTGGTTTGGCAAAACTTCAACCGGAGTCGTCAAACCTCTTGGTGAACTAGTGTTTGTTCTTGGAATTTCAACACTTATGTAGCTCGCTTTTGGCTGTGGACTTGGACGGACCTGACGAAGATGAAGATAAAGACTGCGTTTTGCCAAAAGGGTTTGGTAGTGCCGAGAGCTCCTGACTATCAGAATTGGGTTCAGGATCTACTTTTCCTTTTCCCCGCAACTCCTTTAGCACCGACAAACTTAGGTTGAGTTCACTCGTGAGCTCGCCTACCTGTTGGTCAGCTTCTTCAACGGCTTCTCTTAGGTGCTTTTCGAGGTTTTTGCGTACGCACTCGCTTTGTTTAAGCTTGTCAGCAAGTTTTTGCACTTCGTTGGCGTGACTTTGCTTGAGATTATGTACGGCTTTAATATACTCCGTCAGAATCGCGTCAGTTGTTTCAAGGCGAGTAAATTTAACCCACTGAGAACTCAACTGGAACCGTACCAACTCGAATACCTCAAATTTCAAAATGTCCTTGAGCTCAACAAGCAAAGTATCGTTTAATTCTTTCACTTCCTGTCTTTGGTCTCTAAGTTGCTTCTTAAGCCGTTCGTTCTCGTCTATTACTTCGTCGAGTCTGACCTCAATTTCGCTATTGGCCATAAACTCGAATGATCGAAAGAACTAGACTAGAGTGAGGGCGATCTTTTTTACAGACCGTTGTGAAACACAAAGTAACCGACCTGAACCCGGCAATATTAATTACGTAATGATAATCTGACCATATACAGTACTCCCCGGATAATAGCACATGCACATGGGTATAAAATTGTAGTGCTTATAAGCGGGTTTTCAGTTGAATTGCTATTAAGCGGGGACCCTTGTAATAGCACATAAATGTGTTTTTAGCAGGATATTTTCTCAAATTTATAAATAATTAGATTTAGTTTCAAGTTTTTTTTATTTATTAATGCAAAAAAATCAAAAATAAAGTAAAATAAACATAAATATAAGAATTCACAAAAAAAAAACAAATTAAATAACAAAACACAAAAATATTGTATTGGACAATATGTACGTAACTCAGTCTTAAAAAAACAAAAATGTTATTAAATTCAAGAAAATTAAATTGTTAATACATTTAATGAAAAAAATCTGAAATTTTCTTCTGAATCATTGATTTTTCAGTAGTTTCCAAAAAATGATCCTCTATTTCATCTATAGTTTTGATAGTAAGGTTGTTTCCATCCAGATACGTTACTAAAGTTGCATGAGCCTTAAGTGCATCTTTCCTTGAAGGAATTTCAACCACATTCTCAACAACTGGAATTTCCATCTCCAAATCTTCACCACCCGTTACTGAACATTCTTCAGATGAAACCACATCATCACAAATTTCTTGGTCGGTTAAACATCCGAAACATTTGCGAAATTCATCATCGCAATTTAATAGTGCGTCAAACTGTTCTTCTGTTGAGAACACATCAATCTCTTCCAATACGCCTTCAACTTCGTCCCCAACGTCTCCATCTTTTACAAACCCAGCTTTCTTAAAACAATTTTTTATAGTCTGTGGAGTAACAAGCCACCAGGAACGCTTGGTAATTTTTAATGCCTCTAAAACATTAATTGATTTTACGAAATCTGGCAAAGTTTGCTCATTTTCGAGTGCCAATAATTGTTTTCGTATAAGATTCCTCCTATAAAATGCTTTAAAACACCTTATTATGCCCTGATCCAGTGGCTGTATAATGCTGGTAGTGTTTGGGGGCAGCATACGAATTTTCACATGTTGAAGTTCCACGCCAGGAAGCAATTTATGGCAACCTGCATTGTCGACAAATAATATTATTTGCCTATTTTCCTTTTTCATCTTTTTTTCGAGGTCTGTTATTATTTGCGTCCATAATTCAGTAACCATCCATGATTTCTTTTGGTGAAAGTACGGGATGGGAATCGTTTTACCTCGAAAGCAATGAGGATTTTTTGCCTTTCCTATGGCATAGACAAATTTTTCTGATCCATCCATATTACAAATAAACAATAAAGTTATACGATCTTTGCTCAATTTGTGTCCTGCCTTGTCGCATCAAAGTTCCAGTAGGTAGCATTTTGTAATAAAGCCCACTTTCGTCCCCATTAAAAATGTCTTTTTCAGAATATCCGTTTAAAAACGTTGGTAAAATATTTTCCATATATTGCGATGCAGCTGGAACATCAGCATCATTTCGTTCGCCGTGAACTTTTTTGAAACTAATGTTTTCTTTTTTTTGCCACCTCCACAGCCAGCCATTGCTTGGCTCAAAATCAGTAACGTTCAAGATTTGCGCGAATTTTACGGCTTGTTCTTTTATAAGTGGTCCACTTATAACAGCATTGCGGCTTCTCATTTCGTTAAACCACCGAGCAACAGCTTTATCCAGGTCTTCACTGTGTCCTGAACGAACTCTATTTATCTTTAAGTTTTTATTCCCTTCGACAATCTTACGTATTGCGCTTTCTTTTTGTAAAATACGTGTAATAGTTGAGGCATTGCATCCGTATTTTTCGATAATATCTTTTCTAGATTGCGTTTTATCTTTAAGTGAATCCAAGATATTGATTTTGTCGAGAATGGAAAGTTCTGTTCTTTTTCTGGGTGCCATGTCTAATAAAGAGAAAGTGATCTAACATAATTCCACACCGAGATGCAATTTTACCTTTTTTCAGATACGAAATCCTTTCATTCCGTTCAGGGAAAATAAAACAAAATATTTAATCTTTTTTTGAGGCAAGCACAGAAAGAAAAGCACAAACTACCCGATCGTCGCAGGAGATACAATGACGGCACGAATGCGTTATTGTATCATTTTGCAAATGTGTTCATAGACTTATTTATACATAGGTACACTATACACAATATTGTTTTGCCGGCCAGTTGGCCGGAGCGGCGCGCCGGCGCGGCGACCCACTCAACTGTAGCAGAGCTGCTACCGTTGCAAATGGATACACACAAATCATGTACGTTTGTGAAATTGCAAAGCAAAAAAAAATTCAATGTGCTTATAAAAGGGTAAAATACCAAGTAAAGCACAATTTTTGTTCAGATTTTTATTTGCTAATAAGAGGGGGTTGCTTAAAACCGGGTTGTTATAAAGCGGGTACAATTGCATAGGATGGCGTTTGTAAATCTCAAATCTTAATAATTTGTTGCTATTAAAAGGGTTTTGCTATTAAGGGGGTTGCTTATATCCGGGGAGTACTGTATACTCTTATACGCTATTACTCACCCTACCAGTTGGCTCCTATATTCACCTTTCGTTGTTATTTTCACTTCAAGTTATTTCTATCAAATTTCTCCCCCTTTTTTTTTCTTTTTCACTTATAACACACTGAAACAAACGCTCGAACGAAAACTATCGCAAGGGCGGGAACAAAAAAAACATAAAACGTGGATCGATGAACCGAGTCGATCCTACCGGCTGCGCCAAAATGTTGATATCTTTTTATTACCGTACTTCCGTATTCACTTACGAAGTATTCTCGCGAAATCAAAATCAAACCAACCGCCTCGTTTCGTTTCTCATTACCGACTCCTCGTTGGCCTGTCGTTCTAGCCGAAACGTGAGGTAGGTCGGAAAGCCAGATCAGCGATTCTCCGTTGGTTGACCTGCCATTGCAAAACTGAAACGACATTGCTGCCTAAGCGAAACCAGTGCATTGGCTTTTGCTTAGCGGATATTAGTGCACAACAATGTGGTTTCAACATAGTGCAACGACTTTGTAGGTTGAACCAACGAAGACATGAGCTGGTGCCAAAACTGGGGCACAACACTTATTCCACGATGGGTCAATTATGATCCTTTTAGTTGCTCAAAAATTGAGATTCACGGCTTCTCTGATGCCTCCGAACAGTCTTATGCTGGCTTTACATTATCACGCCACGCAATTTTGCATGACTTTAGAGAGAGAGATCCGTTTTTTCCACAGTCAAGGCTAATGATGTGTAGGAGTGAGACCACAAGCCTAACAGTTGAATCTAGGCTGCTATAACTTTTTTATGGAGATTTGACAGCTCAGATGTAAACAATAAATTTTTTTTCATCGGTTTTGTTGTGGTACTTATTAAATTAAAAGTGAAAAATGAATTTAATAAAGGCAACGATATTGATATATTTATTATTTTTTAGCAAATATTTAAGCTTCACATAATTAATTTATTAAAATAGAAAATAAAGTACAAAAAACCAATTATTAATGCATTAAAATTTCCGTTTGCACAAGATGATTATTATTTTTATCGCCTGGCATACGGTATGGAACTGTGGCTGTCGTATCTGTCAGTGCTTTCGCCTTTTCTCTCAAATGTGCCAATTGCTAGAAGAAAAAGCACAATAATCTAGCAATCTAGCTGCATAATTTTTAAGGAACTTACCCTATCTTTACTGGTGTCTATAAAGCCTTCCTTGCCACGAACACTCTTGTACTGACTGTACAAAATGTCCATTGTTGCCGAAAGAATGTCGGGATAAACCTTACAGATCTCGCCTCCAATGCGCTTAAAGTTATTTATAGAATCCTCCAAATCATTCATGGACATTGGCACAAGATTTGTATTGGGCAAAACTTCCAGTGCGAGGTGATATTTCTTTTCTTGATAAAAGTTACCCCAGAGATATCGAACATCTTAATGGCATCATCTAACATTCCCTTCTTGACCAAGTGTTCGGCTACCATGCCAGCTGCAGTTCGAGAATCGAATTCATCGCAATCGAATTGTTGAAACAATCCACTACAAAGAGAAAAGACATTCAACTGTTGTTGTTTTGATTGTGGAAAAATTAACTTACCCTTACTTTACTTACATAAAGGTTCCTGGACATTTCGCGGCCCACCCAGCAGAAACAGCTTACTCAAAGCGAGTGCAATATGTACAGCATGGGTTCTATACTTCTCCGTGCGCGAAAGAAACTCGATGGCAGCTTCAAATTGTCCAGTCAGAGCCAGCACTTGGAAATACAGATGACGCTGTTCACCTGTTCCTTACTTAGGAAATGGACAAAATGATCCTTTTCCATCTGCTCCTTTGGATAGGAGCATGCTATCTAAGAGTTTTTGGTATCCCTGAGTTCGTCTTTATGCATGCTACAAGACTGCATAGGAGCGAGCTATCTAAGAGTTTTTGGTATCCCTGAGTTCGTCTTTATGCATGCTAAAAGACAACATTAAAAGTTTAATGATTATGCTTATATTTTAGAATTTTGTAGTACAAGTCGCATGATTGAATTTCGTAATCTAAAATACAGAGCTAATTATGTCTTTGGTACTACAAAATTCTAAATTATATGCTTAATCACTAAAATTTTAATGCAGTCTTGTAGCAGGCATTAACACAAACTCAGGGATACCAAAAACTTTTTGATAAGTAAGTACTATATTGCGCCCGACTTATTCACTTTTTAACTACAGCTTCTTCGGGGAAATGTTTTTCGTCTTCTTTTTCTTTATTAGTTGATGTGGACTTTGTGGCTGGATCATCTACATTGTATAAACAATTAAATCAATACATACATATATACAAATTGCAATTTCAATCCGTAGTTTGTTATCAAAATAATAAAGTTACGACTGGTACCTACTTACCGGTAGGTATCCAAGCTCTCAAATGAGCATTGAAATTCCTCCTCGTCAAGATATTCGGCATTTGGATACCAATTTTATCTAAAATTTTATTTACAATACATTTTCCACTAGTTAAAACAAAATGTTAAATTACCATCAAAATTGTTTTCCATGTTTGAGAGCGATCGCTAGCGCGGTGATGTGAACCAGAGGAATCTCAAACATTTGGTATTATGGCATCGTAAAAACATATGATAGCAGTGTTCATTTTGTTTTATAGGATTGATAAATTCCATAGGCCATCGCTATAAAAATATCAACATGCACATCTTTCCCATAATACGTATCACGTAAACAAGATGGCCGACCAAAATACATGTAACGAGATAGAAAGAGACAGATCCTCCAATCAGACTGACAAGGAGTGGGGTCTGGTCGTCAACCGAGAGTGCAAGCTGACAAAAGTCATAGTAGTCAGTCAGTCGTATTTTATCCTTTCTTGTGCATACTTCTTTAATCTTGTATTTTCTTTACATTTATATCTTAAATAAAAAATGAATTAAATATTATTTTACATTTGGGGGCTCAGAACCGGAATGAGCTTAATGCCCAAGCCACAATGGCGCTTTGCGGCGTGCGCGCGTTGACAGATAAAGTAGAACCAATGCTTTCATATGGTGCAAGCCAGAATGCGGCTTCGGGCTTCGGGTCGCGTTGTGATCGTAAATATCGTAAAGTCCAACGCGGCGCCCAAGTAGAGCAACTTTCTACTTTCAGTGGCGTTGGGCGGCTTTGACGTTTTCTTTCGGTTTGGTTTGTTCGATTTGATAATATTTAAAGTGTTAGAGCATATGCCGTTCATTGTTGGAGTTGCATGGATTCACTTAGGTATATACGTATCTACTCGTTTTTAGTAGCCTATGAGGTATTTTCAATACAAATTAATTATTTTACTGTGTGGAAATGACGAATATTATTTTTGTTGTAATGCTACTAGTGATTTCTTTAGATTGTTGATAAAAAAAATATGTGCTCAAATGTTATGTACACGCTTTTGATATTTCAATTTTGTCTGAAACTACTCTATTCTTCATACAATTTATTAACGAGATAAACATTTTTGTTTAGAATATTTATAGTTTCTTTTTCTAGTTGAGGGTAAATCTAATTTCCTGCGATGTGCAAATGATAGGTATTATTTTATTACTTGGTTTACCCGCCCAGGTTTGCTCGTGCCAATGAATTGCATTGCTTAGATATATTTTTTATTGTCCATCGGGACAATGCACATGAATATGCGCACCTTAGTCCGACTTTGACCCAACTTCACGGGAATTCTCTGGCCAATAGATATCGGAGATTCCCTGTAAATTTGAACTCAATCGGCTGGTAGGGTTTGAAGTCCGTACATAAGAACATAAAAAAATGTCTGGACAAGACAGCGAAGATCTTCGCGGAAATATAGCAAAAAAATTACCCTAATTAGGTCATAAAATCCTTTCAATATGCATTGTCCGATGGGTGACCGGATGTGGTAAAAACCCAAGCGAGCGACGAGAAGCAGTACCTGCGATCGCAATCGTCCGAATGACCAGCATACTACCAGATGTATACATATAATTGATATAAAATATAAATATAAATTGAAAAATCAAGTAAATCGTCGGTATCCATATTTGAGAATTTATTAATAGGGGTTTTTTTTAAATAGCCAAACCAAGTTTTTAACAAAATTGCACTTCTCTATTTAAGTGACTGAACTTCTTTCCACAGCTCAGATAAATGCTGTCCATTTGGTAATATTGCTCACTTAAATCGTTTTACAGGAGGTATTCCACAAAGTAATCAATTCACAATTTTAAGGGAAGGGATTTTCGATGTAATTTACCCATATTTTCTCAACTAAACTAAAAATCTACCTGTCTCGCCTGAAACGCCTTTCATGTGAAGGCATGCACCTGTGTACATTGAATGCACAGGCAATTCTTCCACAAAAATATTCCACGACAATAAAAGTGAAAATACATTTTATTGATATTTATTTATGAATTTTTTACTATTTTGAACAAATTTCCTCTTAATTCGTGCATTAAAATAAAAATTATAAGCAAAAAAGGAGTAGTTGCATTCTGCTCTGAATTCGTACATAACTTACGTACGCAACATAAACCAAACAGAACTTTCAATCTCTCCTACTCTAATCTCTCAACGCCCCAACGCTCTGAAGCGCCATTTAGTTTTGGAAAAGTGCGGCTTGCGCGCGTTGACATAAAGTACGGTAAACCCTTCAAGCAAAATCGCTGACCCAACTTTTCCCGTCATTTTTGGATCCGCAAAATGATCCTAAATATGAGGCGTTCCACGCACACATTTGTAAATTCGCTGTATCTACACAACAAGTAGAGCGAGAGTCGCGAGAATTTTTGTTTTGTCTTTTTTTATGCAATGGATTGAGAATAATGAGAGAGTGAACATCAGCCGGTGATTAATCTTTCGTTGACGTTCGTGGTGATGACCGTGATAAAATCTCTCTACGAATTAATTAATTAATAAGGTAAGAACATGAATTCGAGCGATTATTATAAAATTAACCGTGATGTTTCCTTTATTTGCAAACGTGCAAGGAAATATAGTGATGAAGATCACAGGGAACAAATTTCGGGTATATCGGGAGGCTCAACAATGAACTTGTGCGAAAACAGTGTTTTTAACCAATATAGGTAATGATGAAGACAATTTAGATGAAATAGTGAATTTTAATGAAACAAGTGCTCATTGTTCACAAAGTGTATTGCCGCGTTAACACCTTTTTTATTTTCAGAATGTGCAAGGACAAAATTCCCGAATGCCAGAGGAAGCGACATCACAAGTGCCGTAGAGAAATGGTTCCACTATGCCAAAGATAGGATCCGCCGAAAAAAAAAACGTTTTTGTTGTGATAATAGTGTTATTTTACCGAATTAATAAATTCCTAAAAAAAATGCATGCAAATGTAAACAAACTTGTTTGTATTTTTTCGTCTGAAAAAATCTTCGATACTCGATTGTCATCTGACAGCGCTTGCCTCGTTTTTTAATTTTTTTTTGGATCCGACTTGGATTCATTTTTCGCTGAGTGCGGCGAGCTCGCTCTCTCATTCTCTCACCAACACATACAAAAGTGGGTCCGCGGTGATTCTAATTTTCATACTAATTTGAGCCGACAAACGCAGTTTCGCGGATCCGTATGCGGAGCCGTATGCGGAGTCTTCCATATGTCATTGACTCCGTTTATGAACCGAAAACGGACTCTCTTGCTTGAAGGGAAGTTTCTAAAACGCCTGTCAACGCACGCAAGCGGCAAAGCGCCGTTGTGAATTGGGTATAAGACTGAGCTGTGTCGAATTTAAAAAAAAAGGTGTTTAATTCGCATTCCGTGTATTGCGTATTTCAATTAGACGTGAAATCGTAAAAGGACAAAGGTGTGATTCGTGTTGGTGTATTGCGCATTTGATACGGTGGTTCCAGTTGCGCATCACGAATCTAAAAGGTGTTTGATTTGTGCTGGTGGATCGCGATTGATTTGGTGTTTGAAATCGCGAGTTTTGCACAAATCAATAGAAACAGAGAGATTTTACTTCGATTTGCCTGATTGGATTTCCGTTGAAATTTGAATTCCTTGGAAGCTGGTTGTACAAGCGAGATGGCATCATTTATCAATGTGGTAGATAAGATGAGAGTCGATCAACTAAAGAAGGAATTGGTGAAACGGAATGAAAGCAGTGAAGGAACGAAAGCAATCCTCAAATTTCGGTTGATGACATTACTCGATAGCGAGTACAAGCTAAAAGGAGACGTTTCTGCGTTAGAAGAGGACGATAGTGGTGCTGTTGCTGTTGACGAGGAAGGAGAAGACGATGAAACAAACAACATAACGAAATACGGCAGCTGTGTTAGTGGTGTTAGTGGTGTTAGTGAGAAAGAAGTACAAATAGACAAAACCGAGTGTGAAGAGCAGAAACCATGCTGCTCAAAACAGGTATCCTCTCGCTTCATCTCATTTCGCGATGCCGAAGAAGCAATTGACAAATATAGTGGTCATGGTTCGATTCCAATAAGAATTTGGTTGGAACAACTAGAAGAGTTAAATCGTGTGTTTAAATATTCCGAAGAAGAAATGTTGGTTTACGCAAAAAAACTAGTCGTTGGCGCAGCAAAACAATTTGTGCGGCTTTTGCGAGGTATTCGGTCGTGGTCGGAATTCAAAGAGGAAATGATCAAAGAGTTTGACATTCAAGTGAATAGCCGCGATATACATGACAGGTTACGAAAACGCAAATTCCGTGCGGGTGAGAATTGGCGCGAATACTTTTACGAAATGGAATCTTGGGCAAAACAAATAAACATTGACAAAGAATCGGTTATCGGATATATCGTAAACGGAGTGAACGATTCGAGCGCGGAAAAAATAATTCTCTATGGTGCGGTTAATTACAATGAACTTAAAATTAAATTCGCGGAATACGACCGTTTGGTAAAGATGAGACCTGTGTTAAAACCTAAACTGAATAGTGACAAAAGTGAAAATAACAAAGCAAAGGTTAAATGTTACAAGTGCGGGCTTCTTGGACACATCGCCAACAAATGTCCAGATGCCGTAAAAGGTCCTAAGTGCTTTAAGTGTGGACATTTCGGACATATCTCAACTGGTTGCCCATCAGCGGTCGAGAGAAATCATTCTCTTTCTCAATTTTCGTATGAAAGTAACATGACATTGGTGGTCAAAATCGACGGATTCGAGATCGACGCGTTAATAGATACTGGTAGTCAAGCCAATTTAATAAGAAGTGACATTTTTCAGATGTTGGGTAAAGGTGAAATCGAAGTTACCCTTAAGACATTCTCGGGTTTAGGTAATCGGGAAGTGAAGCCACATGGCAAAATTACCAAACACGTGGATGTTAAAGGTGTGGTGTTTGAGACGTCGTTTTATATAATGCCAAAAGACAGTATGCCATCAAAACTTATAATTGGGCAAGATATGTTAAATAACACCGACTATGTCATCAAAAGAGGTGAAATAACTATAAAGCATTTGCCAAACGACACTCCCACTATTTCCAAAGACGTTGAAAGCGATGAAAGTGAAACTTTAACAATTGAAGTAATCGCAAGAAAAGATGAGATTGACGCACCAATTAACTACAGAGGTAAGATCCAAAACCTAATTGACATGTATAAACCGATTAAGCAAAATGTAAGCAGTGTGCAGACGAAAATTACTTTGACAGATTCGAATCCGGTTTACATACGCGCAAGAAGATTGGCTCCGTTGGAGAATAGAGTAGTAAAAGAGACGATTGATGAGTGGCTGAAAGATGGTGTTATTGTTCCTAGTCATTCGGAATATTCAAGTCCGGTAGTGGTTGTAAGGAAAAAAGACAATAACTATAGATTGTGCATTGACTATAGGCGTCTTAATCAATATGTGCAGAAAGATCGCTTCCCGATGCCACGTATTGATGACCAGTTAGATAAGTTGTTGAAAGCAAATGTGTTCTCTACGATCAACTTTAAAAATGGGTTCTTCCATGTACCCTTGGAGGAAGGAAGTCGAAAGTATACAGCCTTTTCAACTGTGGATGGCCACTTCGAATTTACCAAAACTCCTTTCGGATTGTGTACTTCGCCATCTAGCTTCTGCCGCTTCATCAACGACATCTTTGCTGACCTGATGAGAGAGGGAATCGTCGTCGTTTATGTAGATGACATAATTATACCAGCAGCGGACTACGAAGAAGGAATAAGTCGTTTAAAGAAGGTGTTAGATCATGCAAGCTCTTATGGTCTACAAATCAACTGGCACAAGAGTCAATTTCTCCAGAAGAAGGTGGAATACTTGGGTCATGTTGTCGGCGACTCCAAGATATACCCATCACCCGCGAAGGTAAAAGCTGTACGGAAGTTTCCTGAACCGCAGAATGTTAAGCAACTACAAGGATTTCTGGGCTTGGTAGGATACTTTCGTAAGTTCATCGATGGTTTCGCACGGAAAGCATCCGCTCTGACAGCGCTACTTAAAAAGGATGCTCCGTTTGAATTTGGACTGCTACAGAGACAAGCTGTCGAAAGCTTAAAGATGAGTTTGGTGCAGGAACCGGTGTTACAGATTTATGATCCTGAGGCGACAACTGAATTGCACACGGACGCCAGCAAGATCGGACTGGGAGCCATTCTACTCCAAAAACGCCAGGATCAAACCAAGTTTCACCCCGTCTACTACTGGAGTAAATCAACATCGGAGGCAGAAAAGAGATACCACTCATACGAATTAGAGGTCCTAGCCATAGTCAAGGCATTGCAGAAGCTGCGACCCTACTTACTGGGTATAAAATTCTCTATTTTTACTGACTGCTCAGCTTTCCAACGAACAGTAAGCAAGACCGATATCCCAGACCGGGTCAAGAGATGGACCTTGTTTATGGAGGAATTCGAATACCGCTTAGAATTTCGAGCAAGCGATAGGATGAAGCATGTCGACGGTCTTAGTCGAAATCCGGTGTTGGTAGTGGAGGACACGGTAACCGCGTTGGTGAAACAGGCCCAGGAGAAGGATGAACGTGTCAAAGCGATCAAGCTGATATTAGCTGACCAGGTGTATGAAGACTACGTGCTGCAAAATGGTGTTTTAATGAAAGTGGTGGATGACAGAAATCTGCTGGTGGTGCCATCAACTATGGAGAAGGATCTTATTCGTCGCGCACATGAGAAGGGGCATTTTGGTGTGAAAAAACGGAAGAGACACTTTTCTGGAAGCGATCAAACCCTATTAACACAAACGGTTGCTGATGAAACCAAGCGTAAACTCGAGCCATGCGTTGCCACGCTGCATGGATTCGGCGGCGGAAAATGCCAAGCTAGCGGCCGGCTGGCCTGTGAGGTAAAAATCGACGACGCAAGCTTCCCGGTGGAGGCAATGGTAGTTCCGGACGAATTCCTATGGAGACCTGTCTTGATTGGAAGAGACGTGCTCAACGCTCCCGGTTGTTCCGTATCTAAGGAGGGAAATGTTTTAATTGTTCAGAAAAGCCAGGCTACGGGTACCAATGGGCACACTGTCATCACGGCTGCCGATCTCCATTTAAACAATGGATTCGACCCTCAAGAGTTGCTCGCGTTGCTGAACAGATTCCGAGGATGCATCGCAATGGACCAGAAGGAACTGGGTCGTACCGGGCTGTTGGAAATGGAAATTGAGTTGACGAAACCCGGTCCAATCGCATATCGCCCGTATAAGGTTCCATACGCTAAGAGAGAGATACTCTCAACAATGGTGACAGAGCTATTGGACAGTGGTGTAATCAGGGAATCGAAATCCAATTTCGCATCACCTGTCGTTTTGGTTAAGAAGAAAGATGGAAGTGATAGAATGTGCATCGACTACAGGAAGCTCAACACTATAACCAGAAAAGTGAAGCACCCAGTACCTCTCATTGAAGAGCAAATTAACGATCTGGCTGGATACAAGTACTATATCGTGCTCGATCTAGCTTCAGGCTACTATCAGATTCCCATTAAGCAGGAGCACATCCATTTCACCGCTTTCATCACTCCGGACGGCCTGTACGAGTTTGTGGTCATGCCCTTCGGTATGGTAAATGCCCCTGCTTATTTTCAAAAGCTAATGAGCATCATAAAACAGAAGATGAAGCCCGAGCCAATAATAAACTACATCGACGACTACGTAATACCGGCCAGAACATATCAAGAAGGAATGAGAAGACTGGAAAAATTCTTAAATTTGTTGAAACAGGCCAACTTGACACTAAATATTAAAAAGTGTGAGTTCTTTCGAACTGAAATCGAGTTCCTAGGTCATGTCATAAAGGATGGGACAGTGCAACCTGGAAAAGGCAAGACTCTAGCCATTGAAAAATTCCAGAGACCAACCACGGAGCACGAAGTTCGACAGTTTATAGGGCTGACAAGCTATTTTCGGAAATTCGTCAAGGACTACTCACTTCTCGCCTCTCCATTGACAGATCTAACTAAGAAAAACCGCAAGTTTGAGTGGGGTGAAAGAGAACAGACTGCGTTCGACAAACTCAAAATATGTCTCTTGGACAAACCAGTGCTAGCCCTCTACAACTTCGCAGCTGATCATGAGCTGCACACTGATGCAAGTTCTCACGGTATAGCAGGAATTTTAATGCAACGCGATAAAAAACCACTACGCCCGGTTGCGTTTTATAGTCGCAAGACTACCAAGGAGGAAACAAGTTACCACAGCTACGAACAGCGATGAATAAAAAGGAGCTTGTTCCCCGCATAGCACGATGGTGGCTACGCATGCAGGAATACGACTACGTCGTTGTTCATCGACCAGGAAAACAAATGAAGCATGTGGACGCCCTATCACGGAGTCCTTGCGAGGAACCGCAACAACCTGATGTTGTAGATTTGTCAATCCTCAGGGTGTGTATCGATGAGCCCGATTGGATATACTCCCTACAGTTGCAAGATGGGGAAGTTGCAGACATAGTAGAAGTGCTAAAGAACACGCCGGTTAATGATCAACAAAAGCAGTATCACCACGACTATGTACTGCAGGAAGGGCGTGTGTATCGCTTGGTTGATGGTGAGTTGCGGCTGTACGTGCCAAAAGGAGTTAGGAATCGGGTGTTGCGAAATAGTCACGACTTACTCGGGCATTTCTCTGAAAAAAAAAAACCATGAGACATCTCAAGGAAAGGTACTGGTTCCCGAGGATGACCCAGTTCGTGAGGAAGTATCTGCGAGCATGCGTCGAATGTGCATACAACAAGAAACAAGCGCAACCTCGGGGAGACTTGCACCTAATCGAAAAGGCGAGTATTCCATTCGACACGATACATATAGACCATCTGGGTCCGTTCGTCAAATCAACAAGGGGTAATCAACATGTTATAGTGCTCGTAGATGCGTTCACTAAGTACTCGATCCTTAAAGCAGTCAGAAATACACAAACTAAACCTGTGGTGTCATTTCTCACGGACGTCTTCTGCACATTTGGCACTCCACGTCGGATTGTGTCAGATCGGGGTTCTGCGTTCACCTCTAAACAATTCGAAGAATTCGCCAAAAATCATGTGATTTCACATGTCTTGAACGCAACGAGGACACCTCGAGCAAACGGTCAAGTCGAACGCTACAATCGGACAATACTAAGTGCTCTGCTCGCGACAGTCGATGAAGAAAATAGGTGGGACCAGCATCTTAAAGTCGTACAATGGGGAATAAACAACACCGTCAATGAAGCCACCGGCAAGACTGCGCACCAAATGATGATGGGATATGTACCGAGGGACCCTGTGAGCAATGCTTTTAGTCAAGGAGTAAAGCTCAACCAACGAACCCAGACTATCGAGGAAATTCGAGAGGAAGGCGCTGATGGCATCAAAAGAAAGCAAAACTCGCAAAAATCTTTGCATGAATCGAGACACCGCAGAGCTAAGCTGTACAACGTCGGCGACCTGGTAATGGTCCTCAACGACAGTCCTATCAGCACCGGAACGTCACGCAAATTGGAGGCAAAATACCGTGGGCCTTATCAAATAACTGCGGTCCTACCACATGATCGATACCAATTGGAAGACATGCCGTTCGCTCCAAGAACCCAAAAGCCATATTCATCGGTATGGGCTGCGGACCGCATGAAAAGATGGATTGAGCTCGACACTACTTTCGACGAGGACGACGAAGACGACAGGATGGACGAATCTGTAGCGGTAGAGTGACATGGCAACCCAGCTCGCTAGATGAGAGACGGCACCAGTGGTATTTGCAGAAGAGAACAACAAACATATTGGTACTGTGACATGAAATGTAATTGGTGAGATGTACGAAAAGGACAATGATATATACATATGAATAAAGTTTGGTTGGTAAGTTTTATGTGGAGAGTTTCAGTTCAGTGGTAATACAACCAGTGGATGGAGAAGAAGTTCTAGGGTTTTACTAAACCAGCAAGCTCTTATTGGGATTTTGCTCCGTATTCAGCAGCTCGAGTTCCCAACTGAAATTCAAAACCTCAATGCAACACAGCAAGTAAACCCAAAGGGTAGGTGTCACTCATTTACGCCCTTTCTCGACTCTAGTGGTTTAATGCGAATCGGTGGCCGATTAGAACAGTCAGCTTGGTCCTTTGATCAAAAACATCCCGTCATTCTACCTTACAAATGCCACCTAACAGCCTTGATCATAAGGCAAGCACATGAAAGGACACAACATGGAGCAGTTGATCTCACATTGGCCAATGTAAGATCAAAGTACTGGATTCTAAAAGGGAAGGATGCGGTAAAGCTATATATAAAACATTGTGTTCAATGCCACAGAATTAGAGCTAACACCCAGCAGCAATTAATGGGAAATTTACCCACCTACAGAATAACTCCCTCCTTCCCATTTGAAAATGTAGGTATTGATTACTCGGGTCCCATTACCATCCAGAATACGCGGAAGAGCGTCAGTTTGCCTTAAAGGATACGTGGCATTGTTCGTTTGCATGGTAACTAAAGCCATACATATAGAAGTAGTAACAGATCTTACAACTGAGGCATTCTTGGCATTGGCAGCCTTTCGCAGATTCATCGCGCGGCGCGGAAGATGTTCAAACGTATACTCCGATAATGGAACAAATTTTGTTGGTGCATCTCGGCAACTTCGTAAGATTCTACAGGCTTGTAGTGTTTCGAAAGAAATAACTAACAATGCCATTCAGTGGCACTTTATTCCTCCAGGCGCTCCGCACTTCGGAGGGCTCTGGGAGGCAGGTGTAAAGTCGATTAAACTTCATTTACGTAGAATAGTAGGAAATCATATCCTGACTTACGAAGAGTTATCCACGACACTGGTGCAGATTGAAGCCAGTCTCAACTCCAGACCATTATGCCCTTTAAATGTTAATAATTAATTATAGTAATAAGTAATAAGATATAAATACAGTTATGTTTTATAACTAATAAATCAATCAATCAATCAATCAAATAATGACCCAGAGTCTTTAGACATATTAACACCGGGCCATTTTTTAATTGGCAGAGCACCATTATCGGCACCTGAAGAGGACTATTCAAATCTGAACGTATCTCTCATAAATCGTTGGCGACTAGTACAAAAAATTCACCAGGATTTTTGGAAAAAATGGTCGCAGGAATACCTATCCCGATAACAACGTCGCCCTAAATGGCTAAAAAGGACCGAAAATGTTGCCATCGGTGATATGGTCATTCTGAAGGAAGAAAACTTGCCTCCTTTGAAATGGAAATTAGGCCGTATAACTCGGTTAGCCCCCGATAAGGACCAATTAGTTCGATCTGTCACTGTTAAAACTGCGGCAGGAGAATTTGATCGTCCAATCACAAAGATTTCTGTTTTGCCAATTCAGAAGAATATCCTAGACCCACCACAGTCAATAAACGAAACTTCCCGATAACCCACCATAGCCAATAGAACACACATATATGCAGGTACTTATGTATGGTATCAATTTGTTTTGTTCGTAAATTTAATGTCTAGTACCTTAATGTAAATGTTATGTAGCACTAAAATTCTTAAACACAGTTTGTTTCATAAAATAAATCACAATTTCTCTGTCTACCCAACATGCCATTTCGATCATCGAACTTCATATCATAATCATCGCTGGATTCCTCAGGCGAGTCTGTGCGCCCATAAGTAACACCTAGATCCAGAGAAGAAGGATGGTGCACAAATGGAGGAAATGCCGTGCCTGTCCCTATTATGTAAGACAACTACAACTGAAGTTGAGTTGTCACTTGGTTTTATTTAATTCAAAATTCGGTATTGTCCGTATTGTAATACACAACCTTGATAGAAAAGTTGTCTGTCAAAACACAACAAAGATGGTAGTGGTTGTCTATAAGTTGTTAGTTAGTTTGGGTTGTATGAAAGTTGAGTTGAATTGAAGACAACTCAACTCAACTAAGTTGAGTTGTCTTACATAATAGGGGCATTCAATTTATCTGCCATCAGTTAAATACCTACGTAATTTAACGTTGGGGAGAATGTTGCTGATACATATATGCAGCATACTTTGAGGAGCCGTGCACGATAGCACGCACCCACAATATCGGTGCATACCCCAAGGCGCCACGAAGAAATTAACATTGAGGATGGCCATGGCCAATGACCCAGCCACCATCCGCAACACCAACGGTGGTCATAGCAGCATCCATAAATTTGGGCAACGGTGGAGATGCAAATGCGAGGCATTGAGGAACCATCGACGACCACGAAAAACTATAAGTTTCGACCCAGTCAACTAAGTCAGTCATCACATCGACACTCGCTGTGTTTATTTGTTTGTTATGTATTTGAATTAATGTCAAATGTTAAATTCGTTAAAGTGCTAAATAAAATTATTATAAGATTAAATAAAGATACAGTCCAATTAATCGGAGAAACAAGCGGGTTTTACTGTAGTAGGAAATGACCTCTACTCATTACAATGGATATATGTACTCTGCTGTGAACGAGTACAACGTGACTGAACAGCACGCAATTACACATACAGAGTTTCGAAAGTGTTAAGCAGTCTATTCTTTTGTAATTGCGTGTCAAAGATTCTACTTTACTTTACTTTGCTGTGATAGCTATGTTCAATAAAACACGTCTATTGCTCGCTCACTAACGCGGTAATTCGACCCCCATTGTCTGATTTTGACATTCAGGACTTGAGGACACAACTCAACTAGTTTCCATAATACATAATATATACAACTCAAAAGACAACAATTTTCTACAATAAACCAGTTGTAATCGATAATATTCGAGAAATACATCAAATACATATTGTTGTAGTTGTCTTCCATAATAGGCGCATAAAAGAAGCAATGTCTAGTGCAAAACAGTAAATTAAGATGCAATTTTGATTATTATCACACGAATTTCATTTAACTTTTTATCTTTGGGGTTTGTTCAATGTTTGTTCAAAGTTATAGCAACTTTGCCTGATTAGGATGTTCTTGAGGTGTCTTCAGGATCCAAAGAATTTTTCTCGCGAACTTTACCACCTTAGTCACACTCAATAATATTTTGTATCCAAGAGAGTGCTCCACGAATTCGACGCAATCGAGCACGCGCCAGAAAACTACAAATCAATAAGTATTCGACGTAAGTTCTGCGGCCGTTCTTAAAGCTAATATCATCCTTGTGTATGCGCCCTTCGCATATGCATTTGGTGGTTAGCGACAGGAGCCACTGAAGAACCTAAAAAAATTATTAAAATTTATTCACATTTCAAGTTTTATATAAATCAACTTATTCCTACTTCTGGACTAGATGGCATTCCTCCTGCCTTTAGCCAATTTGAGGGTGCCCATAAAAATAACTGCATAACATTTGCCGCCACATCAGAACTTACTCGCTTCGCTGGATTACGGTTCAGTATATTATAAATCAACTGCTGCACAATGTAAGGGCAATCATTGGTCAACTCAGGCAGGTCATCTTCTTTGTAGTTCGCATTCTTCAATGAAGTCATTTCCTCATTTTTACCAAATGCGATTCCACAACCCGAGTAGAAAGGATTTTGCATACCGAATATTTCATAGGCAATCGCTCCACATGCCCAGAGATCTGATTTATCGTAGTTCAACACCGCGAATGGACCTGGTCGCTTGGTAATTATTTCAGGAGCCATAAGAGCTGCATTGCCTCCTTTATCGATATCAAACGATGTGTATGGGATTTGCAGTCCATGTGCCTTATCAGCCAAACAGCACCCAAAGTCAGATAACACCAGCACCGGTGGTGTGCCATCATC
The DNA here is from genome assembly GCA_955612985.1 of Cheilosia scutellata. Classification (NCBI taxonomy): domain Eukaryota; kingdom Metazoa; phylum Arthropoda; class Insecta; order Diptera; family Syrphidae; genus Cheilosia; species Cheilosia scutellata. The sequence goes on from OY015313.1 coordinate 70,521,319, forward strand.
ATTCATTTCAATCAAAATATTGTCAGACTTCAAATCACGGTGCGCAATGCCATGCCGATTAATATGTGTTATTGCCTCTAGTAGTTGTGTGAAGAGTAACATTTTTGTTCGTGTGCTCAGCTCATTGGTATCGAGAAGATTTCGTAGACTGTGATCATAGCGCTTCATCAAGAGGTATAGACTCATATTCCTGCCGTAGCCCTGGGGATTTATACGCGGCGGCTGGGCTATAGGGTATAATATATGACCATCGCGGAAATTGCGCACTTCTTCACAGAAATAACCAAACATAAGAACAATATTAGGGTGTGGAGGCAGGATGTTAGTCTGGTCCTGAATTATTTGCTCCCATTCTTCAGAAGATTCATTGAGAGCCCGACGACGAGCGGGTACTGTTTCTTTATACATGGCACGTAGAATTGACATCGCATTGCTCTGAATGTCGTAGTTAAACATCATTTTCATCGCTAACGGAAAACGATTGATGCTGGTATTAGCATTTTCCACTGGTTGCTGATTGAGGAGAACAGTTACCAATTCTATAGAAAGTAATGTTGATTTTAAAAAAATACTCACCATATCATGTATTCCGCCACTGACCCCAGCAAATATCGAGACATCATTAGATTCTTTTTTCAAATTGCCATCTTCTTCGTTCTTCTTATTTAATGACTCGTCTCGAATAAACTCTTCAATGGCAGCCGATTGAGTATACAGATGTAAATTATCCACGCTTCCACCAAAATTATGAACGAAACGACTCATATTTTGAATGGGTGACATAATTTCAGCATGAAATGAAAGCTGCTGCAACTGCCTTGGTTGTGGCTTCACTTCCATTTTGGGCAATTCGTTCAACTTGATGTCATCTGCCGACAACACCGGCAGCTTTACAAGATCTGTTTTCTCATAGTTCTCATTTTTAAAGGAAGCGGCATAAACTACTGCAGCGCAGCCTTTTGCAATGGGCGGCCCTACTTCCAACTTGTCAATGTTGAAGTCACCACCCATAGTTTTGGAGACTTCTTCATAATTCCAAGAAGACTGCAAGCGATTGGCAGCTTCGCGAATCTCCAAACAGACACCTTCAAGTTCATCTTCTTTGGTTAAAACTCCTGCGCCCGAAGCCAGGCTTACGCCAATTAATGCAAAGAATGGCGCAGAGTCGCCATAGAAGAGTTTCTTTGCTGCCTGCGATCGCAGCTCTTCAGAATAAGTTGTTGTGACCCGGTTGAGGATATTATCGACAAAGAGTCGCCTCGCATGTTGTCCAAAACGAAAGATGCCACTTTTAGGACTATTAATAGCACTTTGTATACTTTGGTTTCCAGCCTAAACAAAATCATAAATTGTATTTTAAACTGTTTTGACAAATAATCAGTTAAATTGCAAAAGTAGTTTTAGTTCATCTTTGGCATATATCTAAACAGAAATTGCGGGAAGTCCGAATTATACATCTATAGTCTACATCTCTGAAGCTAGAAGGGTCTGCTTAGTTAGTAGTACACTAAGCAATATTTTTGATAATGCAAGCCTTGATTATTTTTCTAATTGAACAACTTTTGCATTCCAACAGCCGAGTGCGCAGATCTTTTGATCTATCTATTGATGCAAATCATTTGCATCACTGTAAAGTAGTGCTATACGATTTACTGCTGTACTTGTCTGACCTAAGTGTGGAAGTTGCACTAATTAAGGAACCCTGGATTCTTTACAACAAAGTTCAAGGTTGGAGATCTGAGCACTACCATCTGTTTCACACCAAAGAAGAATGTAAAGTAAGAGGCTATATTCTAGATAAAAAGCCTATTACAGGGTGTTTCATTTAAGCGGTATAATCCTTTAAGGGAAGATTTCTGAAGTTTCGCCGAACAAAAAATTTTATGGCAGGGGGGTCTATTCTCACCATATTTCCCGTTATAGCCCATCAATATAGGTGACCTCTAATTTGGAGGTGTTACCAATTAAAACGCTATAACTTCTAAACTATTATAGGTAGGTACAAAAATAGTTTTGTACATTTTGAAAAGACAATTTAGTAGCGCATAAAGTCTTAAGCACTTTGGGTACATCTGTGCAGCTACAAAAAGTTATGGCTCCTTAAGGTGCTAGTACACAGTATGTAGCACGCCACATATATATGTGGCTCTGACGTAATTTTGACGTCAGCGTATGGAGCCAATGGCTACATAAGGTACTCATACGTATGAGGCATGATATGAGGCACTCGTGACACATACGCATCGTGTGGCTTTTCGACATTCCGTGTACTACCCTTGCACATACGATTTGTGCCAATACGCTACATAATGTCGAGTGGTTACCTGCATGGTTCGTATGTATTTTTCAATGTAATTTCAGCATTTCAGTTTACGTTTTGTACGAGCAGCGATAACTTAAATACACCCAAAGCAATAAAACAATTAGTACCTACAGTTCTAGTGCAAGACTGCACACAGGGCAATAAAACTGCGGATGGCATCATCATAAACGAATAACCAACAGCCAACCGATATGTGCGCCCTGATGTAGTCACCACGCTACATACGAAAAACGAAATGTGTGCCTTATGTGTACTCTATCTGGTGACATATATATATGTGGCGCGCTACATACCGTGTACTAGCAACCTTTAAACTCAAATTTTGAAAAATTTCCTAAAAACTATTTTAAGCAACTTTTTTACGTACGATCATTGTATATAAACACTATAGTACTATCATCCCGTTGCATTGAATTATGCGCAATCGACGATCCAGGTGGCGCTTCAGTTGATTTAGTTTGTACACTGCCAACTCGAAGCATTGGGGAAATGTGTATAGAGAAAACCAAAAGAAAGAAAACAAAATCATTCTGGTTTGCCTCTTCTCTTTCTTCATTCATTATCGCCATTCCCATTCTACAGTATACAATTCTTTCTGATGTGATGTAACAGGGTAGGGAACTGCAACTGGTTTTGTTTTATTATAGAAGACGGGACCGATACGAAGGAAAGGAGATGCAATATTATGAACAAGCAAAATCAATAGCATGGTGTAGGATAGGAAGGTCGATGGTGTAAGATTTGTGTGTCTGGAAAGGGTGGACGATGCAAGGGGTGATCAGTTGGGAGAGACAAATAATTGAATAAAAACTGAATTTGGCTTCTTTTCTGTCATTGCAGAAGATTTGAGGATTGGTCATAAAATAATGTATGTTAGACTCTCACTATTTTTAATTGATTCTAATTGATTGATTGTGCCTACTTTATGAGGTATATAATTTAGGAGCATTTTATGTCGCTAAAACGAGCAGCTAACTATTACAGGTAGGTATCTACATCTCTCTCTATATAAAAATCAATTGTTGTGCGTTAGTCTCGCAATTCGCAAAAATTGATAAAGGCTAGATGCTAGACCGATTTGGATGATTGTTTTTTTGTTTTGTTCGTCTTGAATCAAGGTTTGGCAAAAAAGAAATTTCGGAAACCCCCAAATGAAAAACCGAAAAATTGCAACAAATCTGAATTTCCATTTTGTATGGGAATATAAGTACACCACTAATGATCGCAAAACTCGAAAACTACTTAACCAAAAAAAAAGTTCAAACGCTATTCTTCATCAGTTTTTTTAAATTTGGAACATTGACATGCATTGTGCTGATAGACAAAAATATATCTGGGCAATACAATTCCTAGGCACGAGCAATTGTTCCTTTCCAATAACCACTAATAATCATTTCGATAATTCTAGCGAATTAGATAGGTAGGTATCTATGTAGATACATGTACATACACTCCGCGCCACTTGAACAGCACACCACTTAAGGTCGGTTTTCTATCGCCCACTGGTCCCAAACCAAGCATGCTAGAGACTTAATTTTTTTAAATTAAAGTTCATTGAATTGTTGTGATTTGACCAGAATGAAGATTTAAAGCAAACCGTAAAAATGTAGGGCATTCATTTTGCTCCACTTGAATAGAACACTTAAACAAAAAAAAAAACATTTTAGAGAATTCTGCTTCTTTTTATAACACAAACATTACCTACATTTAAGGTAATTTTAGATTTAAAAAAAAAAATGTTCAATTGTCTTTTGAGCCACCTTTCTGCTCCAAAATGCACACCTCCCCGGTTTGGAAGGGATACGTATAAATTGGCCAAATAATTAATTTCCAACCATTGCCAAATATTTTCGATGATATTCAAATCCGGTGAGTAGTCCGGTCAGCTTAATAGGTAAGGAGGTAAAGGATCATTTTAAGAAATCCCGAACCAGTTATTTAGTACCTATACTGTTCAACAATAGAATTAGAATTATCAAATTATTGGTTTAGATATCTTATTCCTTTTGGATTTAAATTTTAAATTTTCCCTCACTTTCGAGTCATTAATCATTAACTCTTGACACCTAAGACCAAAAGCCGACACCAGGAGCATGACACCACTGCTGCCCATAAATCGAAGAAATACAAAAAAAATATTTAGGCCTATTCCATCAAAATCTTTTATTCTGTTATGAATCATAAAAGATCTCGACCATAAAAGATCTTTTACAAATCGTATTCAGGGTTTCGAACTTTTATGAAAATCTGTTATGGAAGTTCGAAACTTGAAAATCTGTTACGAAGCTGTCAAAACAAACCGCAGAGTTTTTTTTATACATAGACGGTAGGCACATGATCAAATTTATGCAAAAAACATATTAAAATGCAGTCTGAAAAGAGTATGTTTTGAATTATTAGAAACTAAATAATTGTGTAATAAATACTGGAACATCTTTCTAGGAAAAAGACAACAAAAAACCACGACAAGGCAAAAAGAAATATATTGCTCTTACATGGAGCAAAATGCAATTAGAAAACTATTTCAAATTAGTAATGAATCGATCTCGATGTACTGGGCTGCGATAAACCAAAACTGTGTTCCTATTGATGCCTGATATGAACTGTATCCGTAAAAATGTAGTGTCGCGAGAAACTTGAAATAAATACCCAACTTTACATCGTTATTAGAAATAGAATTTACCTGCATTTGAAATGAAATGGTTGTATTCGTGTTTTGCAAATTGTTCCAATTTGTTTATTATAATTCTAGCATACACCTTATCCAATTTAAAGAGCTGGGGTCAGATCACGTAAAATAAAAACGATCGAACGACATCGTTTTCACTAAAGCTGTCTCTATCATATCTGTGACAATGGACAGAGACTGCTAGTATCGAAACGACGTCGTTCGATCGTTTTCATTTTACGTGATCTGGGCCCTGAGTAAAACGCACATTAGGAAGATCAAATGTATTACTATTTAATCTTAGTTCCTGCAAAAGTGATCGGTGTGGGTGTCTTCGGCTGAACCAAAAATATTCATTCAATCATTTTCAATGGTCCGCTTACCCATTAAATGGGTTGCGGGTGTAGGTTGCTCAAGTGGACCCTCCATAGCTCTCGATTCTCCGCCATCGTCTCTAAATCATCATGGGCAAACCCCATACGGGTAGAGGAGAGATTATGAACTTGATATAACCATACTGGGTCTACCTAGAGGACGCCTGTCTGATGATGGTACGGATTCCATAGGACGTCGTGGGATCCTGGTTGGGACATGCGTTTAACATGACCAAACCACCGAAGCATGGATCGCTCGGTCCGGAGAAGTAGCTACTCGACATTGAGTTCCTCGCGAATTAAAGAAAAAATATAAATTTCCAAATTATTTTCGATTACATACCCACTAGTTTATGCACAATTATTACATTTGTCTTCTTTTGTAAACATTTCGTTGACCATAAATTATATAGATTATCCCTTTCAATCCAAAACTTTCTAATTAATAAAAATCTTTTATGATAAAAGTCACAAAATTCTGTCTTTTATTCTGTTATGATTTATAAAAGATTTTTGCACGCAGACGGCAGAATACCAATTCTGGAGATCGTAAAAGATTTTTTGACCGTTCGAAATTCATAACAGAATAACAGGAAAAATGGATAAAAGATTTTGCCGAATAGGCCTGATTGTAAAGAATCCGATCTGTGATTTCATATTTCTGCTTTCATTGTTAAGGCTAAACTACATTCAACACAAAGTAAAGTAGTTGCACGAAAATGTTTTTTTCCCTTTCCACACCATTTCAAATCTGTATTTTTCTCTCAACTTTTCACAAAGTGTGTTACTTGAAAGTTGCTATATGTACCTCTAACTTTCAAGTGACACACTTTTTGAAAGCGCGATAAAAACTACTACATGCACAAAAAAAGTTTGCGCTAATTACTGAGATCGCCATTAGAGGGCTCTGATGCGACTTGAATCGAGCGTGCTACGAGTGTTTTGATTTGTTTATGAAACACATTTGAGTACATAGCTGTCATATGGTTGTTTATTAATTCTTATTTATTAAATTTGGTTTACCTTCTGTACCAGAACAACAACCCTCGTCCCCCACTTCAACTATTTTGTTTATCCTGTTTTTTTTTCTGTCAAATGTGACTGTAAAGTGCGTAATCACCTTTTTACTTCAAGGCGTTTTTCTTTTTTATTTCAGAGCGAGCGTGAACTGTCAAAAAAGTTCGTGAAAAGGACCTTTTTGGACCATCTCAAGTCAGCGTCAGTACTCTGTCTCGCACGTGTGTGCAATCCATCCATCAAACTCGGAGGCAGAAGGACGCTCATTCGGGAGTAGACATCAGCTAGGCACAAAAATCGCCACAATACTGCAAGTCATCAAAAGTTATTCAGCCCTATCACAGAATCCATTTGTAAAAAATCCCCGATGAAAGCTACGATACGAACTAAGAAAAATGTACTTCACAAAATCCTAATGGAATCCACAGAAGCATTGCCTCATTAACCGCTCTCATTCTCATTTTCGAAATTAGCTGTTTTGTGTCAAACATTCGTTTATGTGTGAAAATGATTGAAATGAATTGTGAGTACACTTTAAAATAATTAAATAATTCCTATATTTATATCAACAAATTCAAAATAAGTTATTTTAAGAAGTATTTAATTGCCTTTTCAATAATTGCTGGTCGAACAGAGACCTCCAGGCGAAAGCGAAATCTGAAAATTCCTTGTGGTCCCTTTGACTTAGATGAGCCAGCATGGTAAGTTTACGACAAACGTTTCATGAACGCCCCAATACGCTGTTTGTGGTAAATGGTGTTAAACCAATCAGCTGTTTCACATGAGAGGGAACGAATGAATTAATAAAATGCGAACAAACCACTTTTGATACAATTATAAAGAGAAAATTACACATTTACTATTCCAAATGTAGGATAGTTAGTTAGTCCATCAAATTGTATTAAGAAAACAAGTTATAAAAGGGTTTAAATAATGAAATTTATACCCCTATTATGTAAGACAACTAAACTAAAGTTGAGTTGTCACTTGGTTTTATTTAATTAAAAATTCTGTATTGCCCGTATTGTAATACACAACCTTGATAGAAAAGTTATCTGTCAAAACACAACAAAGATGGTAGTGGTTGTCTATAAGTTGTTAGTTAGTTTGGGTTGTGTGAAACTTGAGTTGAATTGAAGACAACTCAACTCAACTAAGTTGAGTTGTCTTACATAATAGGGGCATTACTATACCAATATTTTTGCCGCGAACGAAAACTCCCTTTGGTTGGAATTGGAAATTTCGTTACTTAATCTCTTTTAAAACTTGTTTTCTTAATACCATTTGATGGACTAACTAATTATCCTACACTATATTTATCTATTTATAAATGCATCAAAAGTATTATAAATGCATGCAAAGTAATTTTTTTCTGATTTCGCGCCTTTATTTCAAGTGTGAAATGTCACAATAACCTCGTCGTAAGTTTACCATCTCGGTTTTCCACACAAATTCGCGTAGAAAGTTTACCATCTCGTCGTAAATGATTTTCCATACAAATTTTGACAGTTCATTTACCACGTCGTAAACTTACGGCGTTTACGACGAGTTTACGACGTTGCATGAATACCCCTATTGTTAAGAACCAAAGGAAATTATACAGCTATTGAATTCGTTTTCAGTGTTCTGAATTTCGAGCGATTCGGAAACTCCGATATTTATTCGAAATCACAATTTCACTTTGTCTCAATTCCGAAAATTTTGAAATCGAAATCGAATACAATGAAATTTAGAACACAAAAATTAATTTGCGATTTCATTTCGAGTGAAAGTGAAATGTTGAACCTAGCAGATAAATACTTGTTTTTTTTATACCTATTGCTGTGCAAACATCGTTTTTCCCAACGTCTTCCACAGAAATTACTTGTCGTAGAAAAATAGGTCAATTTTCTTTTTCATTTGGATTCAGAGATACCTAATTCTACGAATTTCGAAATTCGTAGCAGATTTTCCACTACGAATTGATTCCATGATGTATTTTTCCGGGTTCGTAGCGTATTTTCGATTACGATGGAATTCATGAAAGCGCTGATTATACCTACATTGAACAATTATGAAGATGTTACTAAAGTAATTACTAAATTGAATAATTAATACAAAAAGTTATATAAATGACAATACATAATTATTGACTTTTCTCAGAAAAAAATAATAAAAGAACAAACATATTTGATTAGGGATTTATTTTCAGATATTCTGGAAAAAAAAAAATAAATAGGCGGTAGACACCCAAGGCCTAGCTTCTCGCAACCATTCGTTTTGTGTGAGTTTCTATTTTTGGAACGAATGGAAGGGACCTACAATTTTATGCCGAGTCCGAACGGCTGAATTGAGAAGCTTTTTCAGGACAGTCATACTCTCGGATGTTTGTCAGACGTTCGCGAGAGGTGGCGCAGTAGAAAAAACCTTAAGATGTAATTTGTGTTTTTCCGGGGATCGAACCTGGGATCCCTCGCACAGTAGTCCAGCACACTAACCACTGCGCTACTGCGCCCACAGATGTTCTGGAAACAAAGGTAAAAATCCTAACTGCTTGAGGAAAAAAGTATTCAATGGATAAAGGAACACTGCACTTGTTGATTACAGCTGATGCTGATGTCGCCAAAAAGAGTGAGTCCGAAAATGAGAGGATTTTCGAATATTCGAACTCGAAGTAGCATGGACACAAACACAATCCTTGGCGAATAGAATACGTCGCATAATAATTAAACATAAGAGTAAACTTAAAATCGATTTGAGGGTAGTCGGTGATTGGTTTCAACAAATTCAGAATATTGTTTGTGCAATGAGACACAAGGCGTAAACGACAAACGGCATCGAGGCGAATTTTTCTATTTTTATTTAAAATGTCTTAGTTAACACTTAATTTAAAGATTATAGCGGGTAAAAGCAGAACAAGTTTGCCAAACTAAATTGAGTTTTTTTTTTATCTATACTATCTATCCTACGCCTACCTTCAACAGACGATAACTTACTTTTGCAACCAACACTTATTAAAGAACAGCTGCATCAGAGAATACAAAAACAAATATGACTCACCCCTGTTACTGCTGCCGGAATGCGACGTTTGTTTGTTTGTTCCAAAATGTTGGTGTATATATCACGTTTACAGTAGCTTTGTAAAAAGTACCGACCATGTTTAGCAAGTCGATGGCTCAGCAAACGGAACGACATGATCCTGACCCGGCTGTTTCCTTTTTATTATACCTAGCTTTTAGTTCGGATTGGTTTTGGATCGTATTGCTTAATAAAGGCAACGAAAAACAAATAGATATTGTGGAATTTTATGTCGTTTTCGGTTGGTCGCCCAGAATCGTCCGGAAGCAATCCGAACGCTTCTAAGTGTTCGATTGGCACTCAACTGAGAGTTCTACTGAAAAGAATGTAAATTTGCTTCTAGATTTGAATTCAGAATCGCGGAGAGTTCTTCCGGACGGTTCTGGACGACCAAACGAAAACGACATTAGTTTCTCATTATGCTTACCTACTTGTAGCTTGTTTTCGGTGAAGCCTAAAATCCCCTCTGGGGGATGCTAGTTTGTAACATCAGCCAAGGATATTAAGCACAAAGTTGAAATTAGAAAAAATGCAAAGTATTGTATGTATTAGATAATCGTTTTCATTATTAATTGCAGCAATCAGTTTGTCGATGATTTTAGTCGATGTAATTATAGTTATATTTTTTTCCACACGAATGACAAAGGCAGAAAATAAATTGCGTATTCCTGTTTTTCACTTGACATACAAGCGACAAGAATTTACTATGCATTGGCGTGTGAGAAATTTCGTTCTGACCGCTGGGCGCTGATTGTCTATTTTTAAGAAGTGGTTAACTTAGCAGTTGACAGCTGTCATTTTTGACTAATATCAAATAGGTGCGTTCAGCTAGTTTTATTTGCTAACAAAGTGTAAAAGTAATTAAGCACGTTCAAGAATCTAGTTCAGTAAATCTGACAGCTCTATCACTGGACGTCTCCGAGTCATTGGCGTTCATTTTTTTTATTAATGCTGATATAAATTCCGACTTGTGCCCAAACGTATTTCATAATTGATAATTGAAATGTGTAAAAATTGCTATACTTCCTCAGAAATTTTATTCAAAATCAATCACACAAAAGCTTTTGAAGAAACTACTTACATACAAGATATATCGCCAAAAGGCGAACTAAAACAAAATACATACCTACCTATAATGTCTGAAAAAAAAATTTCGTAGTTTTTAAATATATGTGTAAAGCTACTAAATATTACACATTCAGGGCTATCGCGAACAAAATTCCCCCCGAAACATTTCCCATTTTTTAAAAGTAGTAGAAAAATTTCCCCCCGGAATAAATTGGTATCGCAAACAAAAATTCCCTCCGGAATTTGATTGAATTCCCCCCGGAATATTTCCATCGCAAATTTGCTGGTGGAAATTGAAAAGGTAAGCAGTTTTTATCGGAATAAGTTTAAAGTCTGTTGCTTTTTTTAAATTTATTTTTGTATGAACCAAGGAAATAAAAGTGGCATAGGATTGGTGTACTCAGTGTAAATTTATTGAATGAAAATCGCGACATTGCCTACGGTTTCACTACGAATAGGAGCAAAGAGGATATATATCTAAGTTTGAAATCTTCTAGAGAAGGAACGTTAAAAAGGACTTCTGCCGACTGTGCTAATTCAATCTCATGATTGGATTCCTGTCCGGTAACCACCTTCTGCAAACAACCGCTGGCATGCACTTAGCTTGACGATTGGGGGAAGGACTTGCGAATGTTTTTTTGGTTGTTGAGAGATAATCCAGCAAATATTTAAACATTGGTTTTGTAGTGTGGATTGAAAAGTACTACTTATTGACCACAATGCCATCTAATGGAAAGTAGACGAACTTATTCAACGAAACTTCGAATCGTCGAAACTCAACGAATGGTGAATGGTCTAAAACGAAACTAATACATTATCGATTGTTCCGGTTGGAGTATAGAATATTCGGGAAGCTTTAGTGGGGAGTATAAAAAGGGTTGCGAAATCCGACGAGAGGACAGTTTATCTTTAAACCGTGTAAAGTGAAGTTCCAATAGTATCGGTAGTGTTATAAAATAAGTGAAAGATTGTAAGAAGTGGAAAAGTTGATTTTAAGTGAATTGTCTTGTAATAAAAAGTGATTTATTAAAGTTTGGTAAACAGAATAGTGTTTTATCTTTTCGAATCCCAGCCGAATGTAACATTGGTGTCAGAAGTGGGATAAAACGTATTCTGTGTTGAAACTGTGTGTTGTAAAAAAAAAAAAAAAACGGTAATAAATTGTGAATTAGTGAATTCAAAAAAAAAAAAAAAAAAAAAAAAAAGTGAATTTATTTGCAGTACAGAAACAAAATTAAATAAAGTGAAGTGAAAGTGTACCTAGGAAAAAAAAAATTAATTTGTAAAAATGGTTCGCACATTAGCATTACTACAACTCAGCATACCGCAGTTAAAAACTGAGCTGGAAAAACGGAATCTCTCCACAGCTGGGGGAAAAAGTGACCTCATACTTCGTCTGCAGGAAGCTGTCGAAAGCGAGGGAGAAGATCCAAAATCCATGCTATTCGAAGTGACAGAAGAACAAGTACCACAAGTAAGTACAGGCGTTGACATGGCCGCTATGATGGCATTACTTCTTTCCAAGTTCGAAGAACAGAAGAATTCTATGGAATCTAAGTTCGCGGAACAGAAGAGTTCTCTAGAAGAACAAAAGAATTCTCTAGAAGAACAAAAGAATTCTCTAAAAGAACAGAAGAATTCCATTGTCTCTGCACAAAAAGATGCCGTCGATGAGTTGAAGAATGTTCTAGAAGTAAAATTCGACGTGATTGATAGCAAATTAAACCAGCATGAGACACAACTTGAGAAGGTAGAAACAAAGTTTGACGATATCAATCAAACATTACAGAAGCATGAAACAAACTTCGAGAACTTAGCAAAAGAGCATGAGACAAACTTCGAGAACTTGGCTAGGGAACTGGATAAAGTAAAGAAACAGAAAGTCCGAGAATATTCTGCTGATTGCCCTAGAAGGAAGGAGATGCAACCGCCTGTTTTCGATGGTCAAACATCATGGCCAATTTATAAGCGGCAGTTCGAAGCAGCTGCAATGACCAACAGCTGGAACGACGAGGAAAAGTACATCGCACTAACGCTAGCACTACGAGGCACAGCTGCAGAGTTGCTTCAAACTATTTCTGAAGAAAAGCAACGCAACTACGACGCATTGGTGAAGGCTATCGAAATGCGCTTTGGTGATGACCACATGCAGCAAGTATACAGGGTGCAACTGCGCAACTGGAAAAACATTTATTGTGGACGCAGACGCTAGTAATGTGGGAATTGGAGCCGTCCTTTCGCAAGTGCATGATGGTGAAGAGAAAGTAGTTTCTTACTTCAGTAAAGTTCTCTCCAAGCCAGAAAGGAACTACTGTGTGACCAGACGGGAACTTCTCGCTTTAGTCCTGGCGACAAAACACTTCCACAAGTACCTTTATGGGAGCAAATTTATTCCTCGCACCGATCATGCGTCTTTAAAGTGGTTGGTGCAGTTTAAGAATCCTGAGGGACAAGTCGCGAGGTGGATCGAACGGCTGCAGATGTATGACGACGAGATACATCATCGAGAGAGAACTCTTCACTCTAATGCAGATGCTCTTTCACGCCGGCCTTGCAAAGTCGATTGCAAACATTGCGTGCATCAGGAGGAAAAAGATGCCGTTTCAGTACAAAGTCTGAGAGCTGAGCCCATGGACGGCTGGAGTGCGAGAGAGATCCGGGAGGCTCAAAGGGAAGATCCGGATATCGAGCCGATTCTCGCCTGGAAGGAGCATGAGGGAAAACCAGACTGGCAAGAGATATCAAATAGGAGCCCCGAGCTGAAGGCATACTGGGCGCGATGGGACTCTCTTCATGTGCAGGACGCCATTTTGAGAAGAAGAGGGGAAGGCTCTGATGGAAAGTCGTTCGTGATGCAGCTCATTGTTCCCAGGTCGAACGTAAGTGAAGTACTAAAGGAACTGCATGATGGAGTATCTGGAGGCCACTTGGGAATAAATAAGACAATAAGACGCTCGAAAAGGTGCGAGAGCGTTTTTACTGGGTCCACTTAAGGGATGATGTAGAAAACTGGTGCAGAAAGTGCGAAACGTTTGCAGCCGTTTCCTGCAGCCGTTTCCTGAAACGATTAACGGAAATCGTTACATTCTCGTGGTTATGGACTACTTCAGTAAGTGGCCAGAAGCATTTGCTATCCCTAACCAAGAAGCCAAAACCGTTATAGAGCAGATTGTTTTCAACTGGGTGAGCAGATTTGGTGTACCATTGGAATTGCACTCGGACCAAGGCCGAAACTTCGAGTCCAGGATTTTTCAAGGAGTATGCCAGTTACTTGGGATTAAAAAGACGAGAACAACGCTGCTCCATCCGCAATCAGATGGGATGGTAGAACGCTTCAACAGAACCTTGAATGAACACCTATCTAAGGTTGTATGCGACGACCAGAGGGATTGGGATAAACAGATCCCAATGTTTCTACTAGCCTATCGCAATGCTGTGCATAACACTACGGGGCATACACCATCTGAAATCCTGTTTGGTCGAACAGTCCGGCTACCTAGTGAGTTGATGTTCGGATCTCCCACTGAGGAACCCAAGGATGAGGACGATTATGTTGCGGACCTCAGAGAAACCATCAGGGACGTGCATCGAAAAACTAGGGATAAGATCAAGATAGCCAGTGACCGCATGAAGACGAGGTACGATGCCAAAGCAACAACTACAGGATTCGAGGAAGGAGATCTGGTATGGCTGCACAATCCCCATAGAAGAAAAGGTATGTCGCCTAAGTTGCAATAAGATTGGGAGGGGCCCTATAGAGTAGTCAAGCGAATCAACGACGTGGTCTATCGAATCCAACGAGGAAGGGGTACTCAACTCAAAGTTGTCCATGTGGATCGTCTTCACCGTTACATTGGGGAAAATGTTGACGCATTTATTCGGGACGAACAAGTTTAAGAGGGGGATATTGTAGTGTGGATTGAAAAGTACTAATTATTAACCACAACGCCATCTAATGGAAAGTAGACGAACTTATTCAACGGAACTTCGAAACTTCGAATCTTCGAAACCCAACGAATGGTGAATGGTCTAAAACGAAACTAGTACATTCTCGATTGTTCCGGTTGGAGTATAGAATATTCGAGAAGCTTTAGTGGGGAGTATAAAAAGGGTTGCGAAATCCGACGAGGGGACTGTTTATCTTTAAACCGTGTATATTAAAGTTCGAATAATATCGGTAGTGATATTAAATAAGTGGAAATATTGTAAGAAGTGGAAAAGTTGATTTTAAGTGATATTGTCTTGTAATAAAAAGTGATTTTTAATGTTTAGTACACAGAATAGTGTTTTATCTTTTCGATTCCCAGCCGAATGTAACAGTTTATTTGACCCTTAGTACCTACTGGTGAAATCTAATAAACATCGAATGTTAATAACTACTATATTGCAACGCTATTTAATTTCCACTTACAATGCCTGTGGTAACTCCAAGGAATTGGATGTATCTGTTAAAGTTGTTCTGTTCAACCTTAATTTTCTTCCTCCGCTGGCAATCTAAACGCTGCGCTGTGAATTTTGTAACCTTAAAATTTTCTTTTATATTTCACTGAATTGGACACTTTCTTTACTTAAATAAAGATAAATCCAATTAGTAGGCGCAGTAGCACAGTGGTTAGTGTGGTGGACTACTGTGCGAGGGATCCCAGGTTCGATCCCCGGAAAAACACAAATTACATCTTAAGGTTTTTTTCTACTGCGCCACCTCTCGCGAACGTCTGACAAACATCCGAGAGTATGACTGTCCTGAAAAAGCTTCTCAATTCAGCCGTTTGGACTGGGCATAAAATTGTAGGTCCCTTCCATTCGTTCCAAAAATAGAAACTCACACAAAACGAATGGTTGCGAGAAGCTAGGCCTTTGGTGTCTACCTGCCTGTTGCGCCACCTATTTATTTATTTATTTAAATCCAATTTGCATCTTTGCAATTACTTAAATTAACACAATTCCTTGGTTTAACACAAATAATTTCCAAACTACTTCCAAATATGAGATTAAATGACAACTGAATAAATCACAATTGACAACTGTCAATGCATTCGAACATATTTTCGAAAAATTCCGGGGGAAATAAATTCCGTCCCCCCGAAATTGCCGATAGCCCTGATTATGTCAAAAATCGTGCAAGTAATAGCCGTTTTTTATTATCAGCGTGATCTGATCCGGATCAGATCATGAAAATAAAACAAACTGGATCATTGATTGAGTTTTGGCAATAGTTGTTTTTCACATATAAAATCCAATATCAATTATGACAAATTTCGTATTGCCACCAGCCATATTGCAGCCACACGGTACAATGTGACGTCACAATGCGATGATTTCTCCATTGCACTTGCTCATATATTTGAGTTTGACATTTCGCTTGTTGTGTCGGGGTGTTACCATATTAGCCGCGTTTTATTATCGCTAATGATCCATATGGATCATCCCCTGATAATAAAACGATCCAGATCATGAAAAAATATTGCCTTGCAAGTTTGGCACCCCTGAAAATTTTGGACATACCTACGAAGTAAATAGTAAACATGACTTCAAATGTAATTGGTGAAGGTACGTTGAATAGAAATGGAGGAAAGCGATTGTTTCATCCCTCCGTCCAGACTATTGTTTGTGTTGTAAAGATATTTAAAACCTAAAAATAAATTGTTCATTTACGATTTATTTGTATTTATATCCACTGCTTTGAGTTTTATTTGGATGTTTGTTGACATCTTTCGCACAGCTGATTCTCTGTATTTACTTTTTAATGGCGCTGCCATACGTGGGTTTTTTCTTGTTTTATTCAACTTTAAGAAATTTCGAACAACATCAAACTACACTTATATTCTTTTCTTTTGCTACTGAATTGCTAAAAACTACACTAATGTATAGATGACATATTTAGATTTGGACAATTTTCGTTTAAATACATCAAATTCGTAGTTGCAAATTTCTATTCTGCCATTTTACGATGCGGCAACTCCGTACTTGATAGCACAGAACAGAAGTGGAAACATTCAGAAGTAAAAATTACTTAACTCTTTGGGTTTTGGGATTGGGTATCTGGATCACGAAATTTGAACCCGATAGAACACAGGATCTCGTAGATTTGTTGTAGTGCGGGTAAATCGATGATCCATATGGATCAAAAGCGATATTAAAACGCGGCTATTGTTACATTCGGCTGGGATTCGAAAAGATAAAACACTATTCTGTTTTCTTAACTTTAATAAATCACTTTTATTACAAGACAATATCACTTAAAATCAACTTTTCCACTTCTTACAATCTTTTATAACACTACCGATACTCTTCGAACTTTACTTTACACGGTTTAAAGATAAACTGTCTACTCGTCCAATTTCGCAACCCTATTTATACTCCCAACTAAAGATTCGAAGTTCCGTTGAATAAGTTTGTCTACTTTCCATTAGATGGCGTTGTGGTCAATAAGTAGTACTTTTCAATCCACACTACAATATCCTCCTCTTAAATTTGTTCGTCGTGATGATGTGCCCGAGATACTTCACTTCTGGTCTAAAAAGAGCACACTTTTTCGGGTTCAGCTTCAATTGCGCGCTTCGCAGTCTCTGGAACACTTCCTTCAATTTGTCTCGATGTTCTTCAAACGTTTTTCCTACCACGATGACGTCATCCAGGTACACCAAACAGGTTTTCCACGTTAGTCCCAGCAAAACACGCTCCATTAGCCGTTCAAAGGTGGCTGGAGCATTGCACAGTCCAAATGGCATTACTGTGAATTGCCAGAGCCCGTTTCCTGCTGTAAAAGCTGTTTTCTCGCGGTCTTCGGGATGGATCTGCACTTGCCAGTAGCCACTCTTCAAATGGAAAACCATTTGGCGCCGGATAGTGTATCCAGGGTATCGTCAATCCTTGGCAGAGGGTAGCTATCCTTTTTGGTGACGTTGTTCAGCTGACGATAGTCCACGCAGAATCTCGTGCTGCCGTCTTTCTTCTTGACCAGTACAACCGGTGACTGCAACCTCCGTCTGCTTAGCCAATGGTAGTCGTCTGGGAGGCTGATGACGAATAGGTCTTGCGTGTTGTACGAGATCTGTCCGACCATACTCGCCGCTCTTCGAAACAAATATATCAGCGAGCTCGTTGATTAGTTCCCCCGCCATTTCTTGCTGCTCCTGATTCAACTCACACTGTCCAAATATACTCCTTTTTATCTCCGTCATTTCCGTGGATGTAAGAGGTTTGGTAGGACCCTCATTGCATAATTTTGTGACCGCAGTAATTGGTACGCACTTACCGACCACTTCCCCTTGCTTCAGTTTCATGCTTCAACATTTAGAACTCGTACGGGAACCATGTTGTTTTTAGGTTCTACAAGCATCTTTACAACGACGTAGTTTTGATAATGATTTTCTGGATCTGGCTCAACTAGGTAGAATCGGTGGCTCCCAGGATCACCTTCCAGTTTTGTCCAAATAAGTGTTTCTGAAGAAGGTGGTAATATCTCGTCTTCACTCATGACTGTCCTTGGAGCTGTGACATGCTCGTCCCCGTAAATCATGGGAATCTCGACGTTCCTGTACTTTAGCACTTGCAGTCATCCGCTGGACGCTCAGATGCCCTTTCATTTCGATTCCTAGCGCTGCAATGCGGACAACTAGTGTGTCTGGGTGGAGCTCTGCACTGTCGCTGTAGATGTCCAATTTTGTTGCAGTTCCAGCAGCGGATCGGTCCCCTGCGAGCGCTGTTTTGTTCTACGTCGTTTGCCCTTTGGCACGAGCATTCGACGGTTGTCATCTCTCTCACGCGGTGAAACCCTTGTGATGCTTGGTCAGCAGCTTTCATTGTCAGGGCAAATGCCAGTGCCTCAGGAAGAGTTTTCTTTCCAGCCATTTGCAGTTGTCGGTCCTCTATGGCTTTGGTAAACGCCTCTACAGCCATTTCGTTGATGACATCCTCGCCGGCGTTGGGATACGACAAATGCGCCAGCCGTTCGATATCCGCTTGCAACTGCTGGAGCGTTTCTCCCCGCTTCTGGATTCTACTGCGCAGTTGCACCCTGTATACTTGCTGCATGTGGTCATCACCAAACCGCATTTCGATAGCCCTAACCAATGCGTCGTAGTTGCGTTGTTTTTCTTCGGAGATAGTTTGAAGCAACTCTGCAGCTGTATCTCGTAGTGCGAGCGTTAGTGCGATCGACTTTTCCTCCTCGTCTCAGCTGTTGGTCATTGCAGCCGCTTCGAACTGCCTATTGTAAATTGGCCATGATGTTTGACCATCGAAAACAGGCGGTTGCATCTCCTTCCTTCTTGGACAATCAGCGGAATATTCTCGGGCTTTCTGTTTCTTGACTTTGTCCAGTTCTCTAGCTAGGTTCTCGAAGTTTGTCTCATGCTCTTTTGCTAAGTTCTCATGCTTTTGTAATGTTTGATTGATCTCGTCAAACTTTGTTTCTACCTTTTCAAGTTGTGTCTCATGCAGGTTTAATTTGTTATCAATCGCGTCGAGTTTAACGTCTAGAAGATTCTTAAACTCTTCCACGGCATCTTTGTGTGCAGCGACAATGGAATTCTTTTGTTCTTCTTGAGAATCTTTCTGTTCTGCCAACTTAGATTCGATAGAATTCTTCTGTTCTTCTAGAGAATTCTTTTGTTCAGCAAACATAGATTCGATAAAATTCTTCTGTTCTTCTAGAGAATTCTTATGTTCTCTTAGAGAGTTTTTCTGTTCTTCGAGCTTGGCAAGAATTAATGCCATCATAGCGGCCATGTCAACGCCTGTACTTACTTGTTCTTCTTTTTCTTCTGCTACTTCGAATAGCATGGATTTTGGATCTCCTCCCTCACTTTCGACAGCTTCCTGCAGCTGAAGTATGAGGTCACTTTTTCCCCCAGCTGTGGAGAGATTCCGTTTTTCCAGCTCAGTTTTTAACTGAGGTCTGCCAATGTGCGAACCATATTTACTAATTCACTTTTTTTTTAATTTTTTTTTTTTTTTTTACTACACTTTCGCAGAATTCAAATTCACTTCACTTTATTTAATTTTGTTTCTGTACAGCAAATTAATTCACTTTTTTTTTAATTCACTAATTCACAATTTATTACCGTTTTTCTTTTTTTTACAACACACAGTTTCAACACAGAATCCTTTTTATCCCACTTCTGACACCAATGTTACATTCGGCTGGGATTCGAAAAGATAAAACACTATTCTGTTTACAAAACTTTAATAAATCACTTTTTATTACAAGACAATATCACTTAAAATCAACTTTTGCACTTCTTACAATCTTTTCCACTTATTTTAAACACTTCCAATACTCTTCGAACTTTACTTTACACGGTTTAAAGATAAACTGTCCCCTCGTCGGATTTCGCAACCCTTTTTATACTCCCCACTAAAGCTTCTCGAATATTCTATACTCCAACCGGAACAATCGAGAATGTACTAGTTTCGTTTTAGACCATTCACCATTCGTTGAGTTTTGAAGATTCGAAGTTCCGTTGAATAAGTTCGTCTATTTTCCATTAGATGGCGTTGTGGTCAATAAGTAGTACTTTTCAATCCACACTTCAATACAAATAGGGTAGTTCGCGACAACGTCAGTGTCAAATGAGAACAAAAAAAACAAAGTGACAGCTAAAAAAACTTGTAGGAAAACAAACGAGATTTTATATGACGGGAGATAGGGTTTAAATTAATTGGATTTTTTGAAACAATCTCTACAAATTTATTTATTGAACTTTTGTAAACACTTTTAAGAAACTCTAAATTTCAAGACTGCAATGTTTTCAATTTGTATTTGGCACTTTATTATAAACTTTTCACAAATAAAATGGGCAAAACCTATCTCCCGCCATGTAAAATTTCGTTTGCTTTCCTACAAGTATTTTTGACATTTCAGTGAAAGAGAAAGCACACTTCTGAAAGGGATAGCTTCGCGAAATACCCTATTGAAACCGCTATCGCCGTCATCTATTTAAAATAACTTTGATTATAAGCCATTGTTGCTTCTACAAATTTCAACTCAAATCTAAATCAATCTAGGTGGTATAAATGGAAAATACCATACCTACAACTGTAAAATAGTCTCAAAAAACAAGTGAAGCAGATAAAGTTTTTTTTGTATGTTAAATGGCGTAAAAGCTTTTAGTTCTTATTAATGTAATTTTTCAGTTTGTAAAAGCTTCGTTTCTTATTCGTTTTTT
This sequence comes from Cheilosia scutellata, assembly GCA_955612985.1. Lineage (NCBI taxonomy): Eukaryota > Metazoa > Arthropoda > Insecta > Diptera > Syrphidae > Cheilosia > Cheilosia scutellata. The sequence continues at coordinate 70,541,998 of OY015313.1, forward strand.
TTTTGTTTCGCGTACAACATTTTTAAACAAAACCTCCTAAATTGAGCTCACTCTAGGTAGGATAACCGATTAGATTGTAATAGATGTGGGGAAAAAAGTTAAGAGTTTTTTTTGTCCGGGAAGGGAAACAAAACTTGACTTTAAATCCTTAAGTAGAGACATTTGTTTGTATGTTAATTTAGTTAAATTTGTATTTTTTTTTGTGTTTCATTTGCTGATTTTTATTGATTTTATTTTAAAGTTACCATTTTATTATACCTATAATGATTTTAATAAATGCCTTTTACGTCCAATGGTCAAAATCCTCTTCTTTTGTTTGAGAAATAGAGCAATGAACGCCTAAAAACGCCAGGGGTGCGGAGGGCTGGCTAAGTAAGTTTTGGCGAAGATGACCTGAGCAGCTGCAATATCTGCATCGTTGGGGAGATTCTAAAATGGCCGACCGAATCTCCAGGTAGGGTGGGTATATGTCCGCGCTGAGTTACATCGACAGCGCCCTCTAAGTGTGGTAACAGTCCGTCTGAATTATGAACAACTTATTAGGCATGATTTATGTTTTTGTGATAGGTGAGGTTGAAGTGCGGGTGGCAAGAACCACCCCATCCGGCGAGCAGAGCTACGCGAACAAGCATGCCACGTCCCTCGCACTCGACATTCTTTTCCCTTCTCTCTCCCACTCATTACCACTATCCTGCCCACATCCTAACATTCCACTCCAACTGTCACTTTCCAAACCCCTAGCTCCCAGTTGCCTATTACAAATGGCGCCCAACGTGTGTTTGTCCCAGTCTTTCTTCCTCTATGTAGTGTTGTCCACAATTGTCCTTGTTGTCAACAACAAGGAGCTCGTAAGTCTTCAACCGGATATAACAGCCAGTTTTGAATTGCGACGAGCAGCCTTGTTGTTGACAACGACAACAATTGGAACCTGTTTAGTCCTGTCATTCTCTCACTCTCATCTTTCTTTAATGTGCATTTAACTTTTCTATCCAAAACTTTACTTTTCAATTTCTTACTGTCTTGTCTTTTTTCATATGGATGTAGTGGCTGTGTTTGATAAGTGTCGTCATAACACATAGCATTGCTCCGTCTTCAGTTTAATTCTACTTTATTCTGTTTTATTATTCATGTCGTTCCATGTCTTCTAGTGAAAAACCAATTTTAATCGATTTTATTTATTTAATATATACATAAAAGTCTGATATATAACACTTAATTTTTAAACATTCATAAATTTTAATCATTCATTAAGTCTTACCTTTTGTCCAATTGTGTGACCAGTGTCGTCGTTTTGCTTCGTCGTTGTAATAGTTGGTGTTTTATCTATTGATGGACATATCTGAAAAAAATAAAGAAAAGAAGAAGTTAAGGCACGAAAGATTCGATAAAATTCGATAATTACTCGCTCCTTCAGTCGATCCGTAACTGCGGTAGACACCAGCAAAATGTCTAACTCCACCATCAAAAAGGGTGCTACTTGCACCACAAACTGCGTTTACTCTTCCTGTTGCTGATATGAGTAATCCCATGAAACCAGTGACACAACCAGTAACAGATTTGTCTGAACAATTATCCTGTAGTTCCAGTGTTTTTCTGCCTGAAAGTGACTCTATTAGTTCAGCCGAATCCATACCAACTCCATCATATAGTATGCTTAGCAATTTAGGTGCAGCTTCTCTCTCTGCTCAAGACGACAGTATTCATACGATTGTCAACCTGACTGAAAAACAAAATCCTATTAGTCACACATCCATCATTTCGAAACAGTCGCTGCCAGAACAAAATAATTTACCTCAGGGTCTTGAAAAGCAAGTCAATCTTGTAGTAAGTAATGCGATTGCATTTCACACTCATTCTCTGAAAGAAGATATCTCAAACAGTCTAAGAGCTGAAATGAGAAACACATTAATTGATGTTATGAAGGATTTAAATATAGTTACCCAATCAGCGTCGGCACCTCAACAAAAAGGGGCCATACCAAAAGCAGTTCCTAGTGCAAAGGTTGTCAATGTACAACCACCACAACAACATCAATACAGCCAGAACTGGAGACCAAATACAGATAATACAGCTTTCGAACCAATCAGCTCTCAGCCAAATTATTATCATGATAATTCGGGTTTCCATTATGGGGGCTCATCAAAATAATTACCACAATAATAATAATCAGCGTTATCATCAGGGTAGGAATTCAAATGGTATACACCAGCATAGTCAATCCCTCAGATCCAATTCTCCTCAAAGTATTCGTGGACCTATTAAAGTCGATAAATGGGGAATTGTGTTTGAAGGCAAACCGGAAGTGCTTACCGTAGGAGATTTTATTTTTAGGCTTGAAATGTTACAAAGCCAATATGACTGCACTTGGAATGAAATTCTTCGAGATTTCCATCTCTTACTCGCAGGTACGACCTACGAGTGGTATTGGCAATTCCAAAAGTCCAACCACCGACCAGACTGGCCAATGCTGCGCAAGGCACTCTCTCAGCAGTTTAAAAATTCAAAATCTGATTTTGAAATAATGCGTGATATCATGGACAGGAGACAGGGTGCCTGGGAATCGTTTGATGATTTCCTAACATCAATAAATAAGTTGAGGTCTCAGCTCCAGATCCAGATTCCTGAATTTGAATTAATTAGGATATTAAAGAGATTTAAACCATAAAACAGCAAAATTGATTTACCCGATGTCCCTCTTTACATTAGATCAAATGAGATACGCATGTAAAGATGCCGAAAACGCATTCCCAAAAGTAGATGCATCTATGTAAGTATCAAAAACCTCCGGCAAAATATATGGCTCACGAAGTAGAATATGTTGAGAAAGAGCCGTACGAGTCAGAAGATCACATTGCTGCATTACATCAGATCGGTATTCGGCCACCGCCACAGAAAAGATATGCAGATTCCAGAACATTAAGCTGCTGAAACTGCAAGGCTACTGGTCATACCTTCTTTGACTGTCCATCGTCTATCCGTAACATTTTTTGTTATAGATGCGGGCAAGAGGATGTGATTACACCGAAGTGCAGTAAATGTAATCCAGAAAACAAAGGGAGAAACGCGAAACCATCGGGGGATTCGCGTTGGACTCAGTTCCCCGAAAAATAATTCAAGAAGATTCATGTGAAATCGAAGTCAATGCTCAACCATCAGTTGCCAACCACATTCGAATTCTGAAAAGAGATGATAGTATAGAGTCAGAAAAACATAGCAGTAAAAATAAGTTTGTTATTAAGCCATTACATGTTAGAATAAGTGAGTATAAATTAGCTAGATTTAGGATATTTAATGAGAGTGCAAACAAAATTTCAAACAGAATAGTTAAATCGAGAAAAAGAAATATGTTAAGAAGACAAGTAAGAAAAAGTATTTCGTCCACTATCTTAGATGTGTCCTCCGATCCAAGACCTTACGCGAAAATTAAAATTAGAAACAAAGAAGCATTCGGCCTGCTAGATAGCGGAGCTAGCATCAGTATACTGGGAAAAGGCTGTTTAGAATTTGTAAAATCTTTAGATGCTTCAATTCTACCATTTGATTCAGGTGTTAAAACAGCAGAAGATGGCAAAAGTCAATCTATAGTTGGTAGAATACGAGTAGAAGTTACATATAAGGAGCAAAAACAGCATATGACATTCTTTTTAGTCCCAAAATCTAGATCAGGTATATCCTTGGGGATCGACTTTTGGAAGGCGTTCCATATAGCACCAAACATAATAAGTACAATCACAATGGGTGATAACACGAATCCCTCTGAAGCTCATAAATTGTCGCCAGACCAACAGTCCAGGTTGGAAGCTGTCAGATTCAAGTTCACGTGGTGCTCACCAGTGGTCCTAATTCGTAAGCCCGGCAAAAACCGACTTTGCTTGGACTCACGAAAAGTGAATGCCATTACGAAGAAGAACGCATATCCTCTAACCCACATAGACGGACTTCTCAGCCGATTGCAAGACACGTACTTTATAAGCAGCGTTGATTTAAAAGACGGATTTTGGCAAATTCCGCTGGAGAAGCAGTAAGCAGAGTAGGGAGAAAACTGCTTTCACTGTGCCGGGCAGACCCTTGTATCAATTCACGGTTATGCCCTTCGGGTTGTGTAATGCAGCCCAAAGGATGTGCCGTTTGATGGATAGGGTCATCCCGGCGCGGTTGAGGGACCGCGTCTTCGTGTACCTAGATGATCTGCTCCTTATAGCGCCAGATTTCATCTGTTGGATGAAGTCGCACTTTGCCTCCGTAAGGCTAACCTTACAATAAATCTGACAAAATCAAAATTCTGTTTCAAAGAGTTGAAATACCTTGGATTCATTGTTGGCGGCGGAATGCTGAAAACTGATCCATCGAAAGTAGAGGCTATCCGAAATTTTCCACTTCCAAAAAGAGGTTTTCTCGGTCTCGCAGGGTGGTATAGGCGTTTTATTCGCGACTTTTCAACTCTCACTGCTCCAATCACAGATACTCTAAAAAAAGGAAAAGAAAAATTAATATGACAGAAGCAGCAATTACGGCATTCGAAAAACTCAAGAGCGCTTTAACAACACTCACCCTGATTTTACACGTTGATTTTTTATCCAATGCGATGCGTCTGATTCGGGAATAGGTGCTGTATTGTTCCAAAGAAATGAAGAGGAAGAGGAATCCCCAATTTCGTATTTTTCCCATAAGTTAAACGCATGTCAACGCAATTATAGCGTTACGGAAAAGGAATTATGATCATTACCGATCATTCCAGTCTTCGGTGGCTAATGACACTCAAGGATTTGAGCGGTCGATTAGCCAGGTGGAGTCTGAAACTTCAGGCATTTACCTTTGAAACAGAACACAGAAGGGGATCGTTAAATGTTGTGGCAGACACTTTATCGCGTGAGTTTGTCGACAGTATAGATATCCAGGATGTAGCACCTTTGATCGATCTAAATTCCCAAGAATTTCAATCGGAGGAATACTTAGATTTGATATCAACTGTTCAAGAAAATGAAACTGAACTGCCGGATCTGAAAGTGGTTAAGAATTTTGTGTATAAAAGGTCCATACTACTGACTAATGACGAAACTATGATCGAACATACCTGGAGGTTGTGGATTCCGTCCGCTATAACAGAAGAAACAATTCATCGGGCACATAATCCCCCTCTCTCGTCTCATGGTGGAATTGCGAAGACCCTGCATAGAGTTCGTCTATTGGCCCAATATGACAGTGCAGATACAGCAGTATGTGTCTAAGTGTAGTATTTGTAAGGAGTGCAAGCCGTCTAACCAGGTTCTACGTCCCCCGATGTCAAATAACTTTTGTACCGACCGTCCATTTCAAAAAATATATCGACTTTTTAGGCCCATATCCCAGATCGAAATCTGGAAATTCCTATATCTTTGTTGTCCTGGACCATCTGTCAAAATTTGTTTGGCTGAAGCCACTAAAAAACGCTAACACATCTAGCATTGTAAAATATCTACAGGAAGATTTATTTAATACGTTCGGAGTGCCTCAAATACTTCACTCCGACAACGGTAAACAATTCCTGTCAAATGATTTTCAAAACCTCCTGACGAAACACGGTATTCGACATCTCCGAACGGCAAACTACTCTCCACAGTCAAACGCGTCGGAGAGAGTGAACAGAACACTTCTGGCAGCAATTCGTTCGTATTTAAAAGAGGGCGAACGTGACTGGGATCTCCACCTGAGTGATATTGCATGCGCGCTGAGATCTTCAGTACACACTTCAACTAGCGTGACACCATATTTTGCGCTATTTGGAGTCAATATGTTTACCCATGGAAGTTGCTATGAACTTCCGCAAAAGTTAAACGCAATAAATGATAGCGAAATGTTAGCACTCTCTCGACCAACCCTTCTGCAAAGTATACGCAATCGAATTAAAGAAAATATACTTAAAGCCAGCGAAAAAAGCGCATCAACTTATAATATACGGTCACGAAAAACCAATTTCCAACCGGGGCAAGAGGTATTTCACAGAAATTTTGTCTTAAGCGACTCCTCAAAATACTTGGCTTCAAAACTTTGCCGAAAATACATAAAATGCCGCATAGTCAAACCAGTGGGCAAAAACATGTATGAGCTAGAAAATCTATTAGGAAAGAAATTAGGAGTTTATCATTCTAAGGACATAAAGCATTAAATAACTTGTCTCATCATATCCGTCCCAAGTTAATTACTGTAGTAAAAATATAAAATTTTACTTGTTACTGTACCAATACGTAGGTCCGCCATGTTGGTAACTCATTTTTTAGATCTGTCACTTTGCTAGTCTTCTATCTCGCTCTCTTTATTCTGATCGCTGAACGTGTACACGCCAATATTGGCAGACATTTTTGTATTTTTAAATTATAATAAGGATAAGTCAATTAAAACAAAAATATACTTACTACAACCCAGTTGTATTGTGGGGTTCCCAATAAAAAGTTTAAAGAATTTAAGTAAAAACTTGTGCGATTGAAAAGCTATTGGCAGATCAGAAAAACAAAATGCCGGAAAGGTTAACCAAAGCCCAAATTGTTGAAGAACTAACCAACGCCAACATAGAAGTTCCGACTACTGCTACCATAGCACAACTACGGTCCTTGCACGAGGACACGTTTGGTGTTGCGGAATTCGTATTTCCTGAAGACGTGCCTTCTGTGGTGACTGAAGCGGCCATTTGTGTGATGCCGTATAACCCTTCCGCTTCTGAGATTAATAAGTCTACTTCTGCTTCTGGGGAAGCAAAAACTTCTGCTGGTTCTGCTTCTGTGCCGACTTCCGATCCGGTTTCCGCTTCTGTTCGTTCAGCAAATTGCGACACAGCACCGTCTTCAGACACACGTGCTTCTGTGAGAGCATTGACGTTAGCTACGCACATCGCTAGATTAGCTCCAGCAAATGTGCCATCTTTCGAAGGCTCTGTATCTGACGAAGAAGATGGACGAGAGCTAGCACGGTTGGAAAGAAAAAAACGTATTCTGGAACTACAAAGAGAACTACGAGAGATGGAACCACAACCGGTTGCAACGCCTGGGAGACGAGTGGATTTTTCCGACATCGAGAATGCTGTTTCTCCATTTTCTGGTGACGACGAATATGGTGTAAAAAAGTGGATTGCCGACTATGAAGACGTTGTACAATCGTTGGCTTGTGATGAACGCACTAAATATCTTAGTGCTCGCCGGCTGCTAAAGGGGACTGCCAAAATGCTTCTACGAACAGTGCGTGTTGACAGCTGGGTCTCTCTGAAGAAATTGTTGCTGCAAGAATTCGACAGGCAGATGAGTAGGCATGAAGTATACCAGAAGCTTAGTCAACAATCACCTCGCAAAGACGAATCTTTGTTACATTATGTTTTGACAATGCAGGAGATTGCCTCACATGCGGATATATGCGAATCTGAACTAGTTGAGTTCATCATCGAAGGCTTTGGAGATTCATCGTCGAACATATCAATTTTGTATGCTGCTAAGTCCATCGTCGAATTGAAGAGCCTCTTGCCCAGATATGAGAAACGGAGGCTGTGTAAATTATCATCGTCGTCGGCAGCAAGAAGTGTTCCGTTACCCACATCTAATGTGTCAACACATTCCAGTAAGAGAAGCCAACCCACAACTTATGTAAAAGGACAGGACAGGTGTTACAACTGCTCCAATTATGGGCATTTTGCAGCTAATTGCCCGGAGACGAAACGACCACCAGGTTCGTGCTTCCGTTGCTTCGAGATGGGGCACACTTATAAGAATTGCACAAAAGCACCAAAGAAGATGACACAAGTTGGCGCTGTAAACTCGGACAACAATGCCCTTAAGGCCAACGATACTAGTAGCGATGAAGACGAAGATGTAATTCAATCTTTGAAAGCCGTGCAAATGGTAAGCGTTTCTTTCATTTTATCAGGAAATAAGTGCACTCCTTTTTTTAATTGTAATTCTCTTTTGGACACCGGCAGTCCGGTTAGCTTTGCTCAGAAATCGTTGTTGCCTCAAGATGTACCCCTCGGAAAATTGACATATTCAAGTTATAAAGGATTAAGAAATACCAAACTATATACTTACGGTATGATTTCAAGTTTTGTTATTCTTTCTGGTTGTAAAAAGAAAATTTCGTTCTTGGTCGTTCCAGATGAAGTTATGCCAGTGCCTTTGTTAATGGGCCGCGATGCACTTCAGATATTTAACGTTACTTTGCAAATTAACAAAGGGAGAACATCTTCAGAGCAACTTTGTATTTCTGATTTTAATAAAGATTATTTGAAGTATATGTTTTCGTGCACTTACGTTCCGACACAGCCTACTAAGCTAATTGATCAGTGTAGTTATTTAAGTTCTTTTAAAGTTAAAGCCAACCCCTTTGGAAAAATAAGTTTAAGCAGTAATGATTTGGTTGGGGGCGATTCTGTTCTTTTGGATGATGATTGGTTTCGTGAGATTTGTGCAATAGAGCCTATGTTAGTTGATGAGGAGTTAAATATTGGACCAAATCTCGACCTTACGTCGGCGAATAGAATTCGGTCTCTGGTGGTAGAAGAGTATATCGATTTTGACAGGTCAAATGTGAAGCCATTAGATTTTGAGATGCGTATTCGACTTACGAATGATAACCCCTTCTTCTGTTCTCCGCGGCGACTATCATTCGCTGAAAAGCGCGAAGTAAATAGTATTGTTAAGGACCTCTTAGATCGGAAGATCATTAAACCTAGCGAATCGCCGTATGCATCGCCCATTGTTCTAGTTAAAAAGAAAACTGGGGAAACAAGACTGTGTGTCGATTATATTAAGTTCACGGTTCGGGATAACTACCCACTTTTGCTTATCGAAGACTGTTTGGAGTATCTCGAAGGAAAGAAATTGTTTACTTTGCTGGACTTAAGGAGTGGGTTTCACCAGGTTAAGGTTTCTTCTGACTCAACTCATTTTACTGCATTTGTTACTCCGGATGGACAGTATGAGTTCCTTAAAATGCCCTTTGGGTTAAACAATTCACCTAGTGTATTTCAAAGATTCATTTCTAAAGTTCTGCGGCAGTTTGTTGAGGCAGGCTCAATTATGGTATATATGGATGATATAATTATCGCAAGTGTTAACCTAAGTGATCACCTTCTGTTGCTAGGTGCCGTCCTTCAGTGTTTAGCAGGACATGGCTTGGAGCTTAAGTTGTCAAAGTGTCATTTCGGATATTCTACTATAGAATATCTTGGTTATAAGGTAACAGAACACGGCATTCAGCCTAGTGACTCACATTTGAGGGCCATACTTAATTATCCTATACCTAAAAACAGCAAGGAGCTGCATTCCTTCCTTGGCTTGAGTTCATATTTCAGGCGGTTCGTTTGTTCCTTCTCACGAATAGCTAGACCATTATATAATCTTCTGAAAAAGGATGTCCGTTATGAATTCTCCTCAGAGTGCTTAGAGGCTTTTCGTTACTTGAAAGATTCCTTAGTTTCGTCACCTGTGTTATCGATTTATAATCCAAAGAGAGAGACCGAACTACATTGCGATGCTAGTTCGCTTGGCTTTGGTGCCGTCCTTCTGCAAAGGCAAGACGATAAGAAATTTCACCCAGTGGCTTATTTTTCAAAGAGTACAACTCCGCAAGAGTCAAGATATCATAGTTTTGAGCTTGAGACTCTTGCGATCATTTTTGCTTTGAGACGTTTCCGTGTTTATTTGGAAGGAATTCCGTTCACAATAGTCACTGATTGCAGCTCGCTTACGCTTACGCTTAATAAGAAGACAGTAAATCCCCGAATCGCAAGGTGGGCACTTGAATTGGAAAACTATAATTATAAAGTCGTTCATCGTAGCGGAGTCAATATGGGTCATGCAGATGCGTTAAGCAGATGTTTCATGGTATCGGTTGTTAGTTCCGAAGATATTGATTTCCAGTTAAGAGCTGCTCAAAGTCAAGATCCAATAGTTTCTGCATTAAAAGACAAATTAGAGAAAGAAAATTCTAAGTCACTTGTTCTTCAGGATGGGATATTGTTTCGAAGGGACCGGGTTGGAAAACTTTTGTTCTATGTTCCTGCTGGTATGGAAGACAACTTGATCAGGCATGTTCATGAAAAGATAGGTCATTTAGCGGTCACTAAGTGTTACGAACAAATGAAAACGAACTTTTGGTTTTCCGGCATGCAGAAAAAGATTGAGCAATTTATTAAGAATTGCATCAAGTGTATAATGTATTCTTCGCCTGTTAACACAGTTGAACGGAACCTTTTTAGTATTCCTAAGGAGCCAGTCCCTTTCCACACACTTCATTTGGACCATTTTGGACCTCTGCCTTCGATTCGGTCAAAAAGAAAGCATATCCTCCTAGTAATTGATGCCTTTACGAAATTTGTTAAACTCTACCCGGTCATATCGACGAGTACGAAGGAAGTGTGTGCTTCGCTGAACAAATATTTCGATTACTACAGTAGACCGTCTAGGGTAATTACGGATAGGGGTACATGCTTCACTTCCTTGGAATTCAGTTCTTTTCTGTTAGATAGAAATATAAGTCATGTTAAGGTAGCGGTTCAGTCGCCACAGGCAAACGGTCAAGTGGAGAGAGTGAACCGAGTGCTGACGGGCATGCTTGGAAAACTTTCTGAATCGGTGCAGCATGATGATTGCGTCCAGAAACTGTCGTTAGTAGAATATGCATTAAATAATACCGTGCAAAGATCTGTGGGTACTACCCCTAGCAGACTATTGTTTGGTGTTGATCAGAAGGGCCCTAAGGTGGACAAACTCTCTGAATTCTTACAAGAGAAAGGTTTAAGCTCTGCAGTTAGGAATTTGACTGAGGATAGAAAGCGAGCTTCCGAATCAATAGCAAGGGTTCAGCAGTACAACGCACGAAAATTCGAAGAACACCATCGCCCCGCACCTACGTACTTAAGAGGGGACTATGTAGTTATCAGGAATATTGATAATACGGTTGGCGTAAATAAAAAATTAATACCTAAGTATAAGGGTCCGTATTGTGTCCATAAAGTACTACCTCATGACAGATACGTCATTAGGGATATAGAGAATTGCCAGATAACACAGTTGCCGTATAATGGCGTTGTGGAAGCTAAGAACATTCGCCTTTGGAAAAAAGATACTGATCAGTTGGTTTGAAAGCTGTTATAAGAAGCGCTTATCAATGTATTGTTTAACTTTTATATAATTGTTGTTTGATTAACATTTTAGATATTTCAGTTGAGTAGATCGAGGTCGATCTAGATGTCAGATTGACCGAGATGTAGTAAAAATATAAAATGTTACTTGTTACTGTACCAATACGTAGGTCCGCCATGTTGGTAACTCATTTTTTAGATCTGTCACTTTGCTAGTCTTCTATCTCGCTCTCTTTATTCTGATCGCTGAACGTGTACACGCCAATATTGGCAGACATTTTTGTATTTTTAAATTATAATAAAGATAAGTCAATTAAAACAAAAATATACTTACTACATTACCAACCTATTTAATTTACCTGTCACTACTATCTACCTTAGATTAGTTTATCCCATGTTTTCATGTAGTCACTCAATTATTTAAGTCCATACACGTGGTAACTTATATGTTCTCCATGTCGATCCTTTCAAAAAGTCCTATCTTATTTTATTATATCGTGAGCTTAGTGTCGCTCTATATTCCTCTTTTTACTAATTATTAATATTGTAACATTCGGCTGGGATTCGAAAAGATAAAACACTATTCTGTTTACTAAACTTTAATAAATCACTTTTATTACAAGACAATACCACTTAAAATCAACTTTTCCACTTACTGCAATCTTTACACTTATTTTATATCACTACCGATACTATTCGAACTTTTCTTTACACGTTTTAAAAATAAACTGTAGTCTCGTCGGATTTCGCAACCCTTTTTATACTCCCCACTAAAGCTTCTCGAATATTCTATACTCCAACCGGAACAATCGAGAATGTACTAGTTTCGTTTTAGACCATTCACCATTCGTTGAGATTCGAAGTTTCGCAGTTTCGAAGTTTCGTCGAATAAGTTCGTCTACTTTCCCTTAGATGGCGCTGTGGTCAATAAGTAGTACTTTTCAATCCACACTACAATATCCCCCTCTTAAACTTGTTCGTCCCGAACAAATGCGTCAACATTTTCCCCAATGTAACGATGAAGACGATCCACATGGACAACTTTGAGTTTGCCTCTTCCTCGTTGGATTCAATAGACCACGTCGTTGATTCGCTTGACTACTATATAGGGCCCCTCCCAATCTTGTTGCAACTTAGGTGACATACCTTTTCTTCTATGGGGATTGTACAGCCATACTAGATTTCCTTCCTCGAACCCTGTAGTTGTTGCTTTGGCATCGTACCTCGTCTTCATGCGGTCGCTGGCTATCTTGATCTTATCCCTAGTTCTTCGATGCACGTCTCTGATGATTTCTCTGAGGTCGGTCACATAATCGTCCAAATTCTTGGGTTCCTCAGTTGGCGATCCGAACATCAACTCACTAGGTAGCCGGACTGTTCGACCAAACAGGATTTCAGATGGTGTATGTCCCGTAGTATTATGCACAGCATTGCGATAGGCTAGTAGAAACATTGGAATCTGTTTATCCCAATCCCTCTGGTCGTCGCCTACAACCTTAGATAGGTGTTCATTCAAGGTTCTGTTGAAGCGTTCTACCATCCCATCTGATTGCGGATGGAGCGGCGTTGTTCTCGTCTTTTTAATCCCAAGTAATTGGCATACTCCTTGAAAAATCCTGGACTCGAAGTTTCGCCCTTGGTCCGAGTGCAATTCCAACGGTACACCAAATCTGCTCACCCAGTTGAAAACAATCTGCTCTATAACGGTTTTTGCTTCTTGGTTAGGGATAGCAAATGCTTCTGGCCACTTACTGAAGTAGTCCATAACCACGAGGATGTAACGATTTCCGTTAATCGTTTCAGGAGACGGTCCGGCAATATCAACAGCAATTCTTTCCAAAGGGGCTCCAGCATTGTATTGGTGCATTTTGCCTTGAGTTTTCACTCTCGGGCCTTTGCTGGCTGCACACGTTACGCACTTTCTGCACCAGTTTTCTACATCATCCCTTAAGTGGACCCAGTAAAAACGCTCTCGCACCTTTTCGAGCGTCTTATTTATTCCCAAGTGGCCCCCGGATACTCCATCATGCAGTTCTCTTAGAACATCGCTTACTTTCGACCTGGGAACAATAAGCTGCATCACGAACGACTTTCCCTCCGAGCTTTCCCATCTTCTCCTCAAAATGCCGTCCTGCACATGAAGGGAGTCCCATTGCGCCCAGTATGCCTTCAGATCGGGGCTCCTATTGGATATCTCCTGCCAGTCTGGTTTTCCCTCATGCTCCTTCCAGGCGAGAATCGGCTCGATATCCGGATCTTCCATTTGACCCTCCCGGATCTCTCTCGCAGTCCAGCCACCAATGGGCTCAGCTCTCAGCCTCTGAACGGAAACGGCATTTTTTTCCCCCTGACGCACGTAATGTTTGCAATCGACTTTGCAAGGCCGGCGTGAGAGAGCATCTGCATTAGAGTGAAGAGTTCCCTCTCGATGCTGTATCTCGTAGTCATACATCTGCAGCCGTTCGATCCACCTCGCGACTTGTCCCTCAGGATTCTTAAACTGCACCAACCACTTTAAAGACGCATGATCGGTGCGAAGAATAAATTTGCTCCCATAAAGGTACTTGTGGAAGTGTTTTGTCGCCAGGACTAAAGCGAGAAGTTCCTGTCTGGTCACACAGTAGTTCCTTTCTGGCTTGGAGAGAACTTTACTGAAGTAAGAAACTACTTTCTCTTCGCCATCATGCACTTGCGAAAGGACGGCTCCAACTCCCACATTACTAGCGTCTGCGTCCACAATAAATGTTTTTCCAGGAGTGGGGTACTCTAGTATGGGGGCGTCACACAGTTGCTGCTTTAGTTTTTCAAAGCTCTTTTCGCACTCATCTGACTATTTGAATTGTTTTCCTTTTTCTGTCAGTTGATGCAAGCTCTTGGCAATCCCGGCAAAGTCCTTCACAAAGCGTCTGTAGTAGGTCGCAAGTCCCAGGAAGCTCCTCAGTTTATGTTTGTCTTTGGGAACCGGCCAGTTTTTCACTGCTTTCTCTGGATCAGTCCTGACTCATTCGGAAGAGATGATGTGCCCGAGTACTTCTGGTCTAAAAAGAGCACACTTTTTCGGGTTCAGCTTCAATTGCGCGCTTCGCAGTCTCTGGAACACTTCCTTCAAGTTGTCCCGATGTTCTTCAAACGTTTTTCCCACCACGATGACGTCGTCCAGGTACACCAAACAGGTTTTCCACGTTAGTCCCAGCAAAGCACGCTCCATTAGCCGTTCAAAGGTGGCTAGAGCATTGCACAGCCCAAATGGCATTACTGAGAATTGCCAAAGCCCGTTTCCTGCTGTAAAAGCTGTTTTCTCGCGTCTTCGGGATGGATCTGCACTTGCCAGTAGCCACTCTTCAAATCGATGGTGGAAAACCATAGTGTATCCAGGGTATCGTCAATCCTTGGCAGAGGGTAGCTATCCTTTTTGGTGACGTTGTTCAGCTGACGATAGTCGACGCAGTATCTCGTGCTGCCGTCTTTCTTCTTAACCAGTACAACCGGTGAAGCCCATGGACTTTTCGAACTTTCAATCAGTCATTCCTTTTCCATCGTTGACACCATTTCTGCAACCTCCATCTGCTTAGCCAATGGTAGTCGTCTGGTAGGCTGACGAATAGGTCTTGCGTCTCCTGTGTCGATTCGGTGTTGTACAATATGTGTCCGACCATACTCGCCGCTCTGCGAAGCAAATATATCAGCGAACTCGTTGATTAGTTTCCCCGCCATGGCTTGCTGTTCCTGATTCAACTCACTCTATCCAAATATATTTCTTTTTATCTCTGCCATTTCCGTGGATGTAAGAGGTTTGGTAGGACACGCATTGGATAATTTTGTGACAGCAGTAATTCGTACGCACCTACCGACCATTTCCCCTTGCTTCAGTTTCAGGCTGCTATGTTCGACATTTGGGACTCGTACGGGAACCATGTTGTTTTTAGGTTCTACAAGCATCTTTCCAACGACGTAGTTTTGATAATGATTTTCTGGATCTGGCTCAACTAGGTAGAATCGGTGGCTCCCAGGATCACCTTCCAGTTTTGTCCAAATAAGTGTTTCTGAAGAAGGTGGTAATATCTCGTCTTCACTCATGACTGTCCTTAGAGCTGTGACATGCTCGTCCCCGTAAATCATGGGAATCTCGACGTTCCTGTACTTTAGCACTTGCAGTCATCCGCTGGACGCTCAGATGCCCCTTCACTACGACTCCTAGCGCTGCAGTACGGACAACTAGTGTGTCTGGGTGGAGCTCTGCATTGTCGCTGTAGATGTCCAATTTTGTTACAGTTCCAGCAACGAATCGGTCCCCTGTGAGCACTGTTCTGTTCTACGACATTTGCCCTTTGGCACGAACATTCAACGGTTGTCATCTCTCTCACACGGTGAAACCCTTGTGATGCTTGGTCAGCAGCTTTCATGGTCAGGGCAAATGCCAGTGCCTCAGGGAGAGTTTTCTTTCCAGCCATTCGTACAGCCATTTCTAGTTGTCGGTCCTCTATGGCTTGGATAAACGCCTCTACAGCCATTTCGTTGAGGAGATCCTCGCCGGCATTGGGATACGACAAATGCGCCAGGCGTTCGATATCCGCTTGCAACTGTTGGAGCGTTTCTCCCCGCTTCTGGATTCTACTGCGCAGTTGCACCCTGTATACTTGCTGCATGTGGTCATCACCAAAGCGCATTTCGATAGCCTTCACCAATGCGTCGTAGTTGCGTTGCTTTTCTTCAGAAATAGTTTGAAGCAACTCTGCAGCTGTGCCTCGTAGTGCTAGCGTTAGTGCGAAGGACTTTTCCTCGTCGTCCCAGCTGTTGGTCATTGCAGCTGCTTCGAACTGCCGCTTATAAATTGGCCATGATGTTTGACCATCGAAAACAGGCGGTTGCATCTCCTTCCTTCTAGGGCAATCAGCAGAATATTCTCGTGCTTTCTGTTTCTTTACTTTATCCAGTTCCCTAGCCAAGTTCTCGAAGTTTGTCTCATGCTCTTTTGCTAAGTTCTCGAAGTTTGTTTCATGCTTCTGTAATGTTTGATTGATATCGTCAAACTTTGTTTCTACCTTCTCAAGTTGTGTCTCATGCTGGTTTAATTTGTTATCAATCACGTCGAATTTTACTTCTAGAACATTCTTCAACTCATCGACGGCATCATTTTGTGCAGAGACAATGGAATTCTTCTGTTCTTCTAGAGAATTCTTTTGTTCTTCTAGAGAATTCGTCTGTTCTTCGAACTGGGAAAGAAGTAATGCCATCATAGCGGCCATATCAACGCCTGTACTTACTTGTGGTACTTGTTCTTCTGTCACTTCGAATAGCATGGATTTTGGATCTTCTCCCTCGCTTTCGACAGCTTCCTGCAGACGAAGTATGAGGTCACTTTTTCCCCCAGCTGTGGAGAGATTCCGTTTTTCCAGCTCAGTTTTTAACTGGGGTATGCTGAGTTGTAGTAATGCTAATGTGCGAACCATTTTTACAAATTCACTCTTTTTTTTTTTTTTTTTTACTACACTTTCGCAGAATTAAAATTCACTTCACTTTATTTAATTTTGTTTCTGTACTGCAAATAAATTACATTTTTTTTTTTTTTTTTTCTTAATACACTAATTCACAATTTATTACCGTTTTTTTTTTTTTTTTTACAACACACAGTTTCAACACAGAATACGTTTTATCCCACTTCTGACACCAATGTAATATTCGGCTGGGATTCGAAAAGATAAAACACTATTATGTTTACTAAACTTTAATAAATCACTTTTTATTACAAGACAATATCACTTAAAATCAACTTTTTCACTTACAATCTTTTCCACTTATTTTAAACACTACTGATACTCTTCGAACTTTACTATACACGGTTTAAAGATAAACTGTCCTCTCGTCGGATTTCGCAACCCTTTTTATACTCCCCACTAAAGCTTCTCGAATATTCTATACTCCAACCGGAACAATCGAGAATGTACTAGTTTCGTTTTAGACCATTCACCATTCGTTGAGTTTCGACGATTCGAAGTTCCGTTGAATAAGTTCGTCTACTTTCCATTAGATGGCGTTGTGGTCAATAAGTAGTACTTTTCAATCCACACTACATTATGTAAGAATATGAAGTAATAAAAAGTATAAATATATTTCAACCAATCAGAGAATTGCAAAATATTTACCAATTCAGACAACAATCAACGAACACAACCCATTAGTGACAAATAGCCGCTCTTAACGTTCAAGGAAGAAAAATAATTCCTCCTTATTTACAACACCGCCATCTATGAATGGAATTTTTCAACTTTCCTATCTCCACTTTGTTACTGCGTTAATTATAGCCACTTTTATAACCACTTTTGGTTTTGCATGTAAAAGTAAAAGTGAGCTAGCTATAGATTCCCAAAAAAATACGCCTATTATTGTTTTCATTTTTTCATAGACCCAGAATCGAATTCAGCGCGAACTTGTGAAAACTCTTTTCACTTCACATTATCATAGAACGAGAATCGACCCCCAGTATTGCGTCGTATAGTCATACATGGCTTAAAACTAAGGCTGTTCGCACGTTGTGCTTCGGGGCACGGCTTCGGGACACGACTGCGTCAAGTTGGGGTATGTGGCTCGCTACGCTCGCGGCAAGGACTCTAAACTCCAGTATAATCATTTTCGGACATAAGGCCGTACGTTTATGATCCAACAGTTATATTTATAAAGAGTTTTTAATGAAAATAGAATTACGTTACGTGCCCGTGTCCGGAACATAGGAAACGTCAGTTCAGTACAAAATCTGTCAAAATGAACGTGCGAATAGACACTTCGTAAAACTAAAACATTATGGAGATCGCAATTATTTTTCATATTTCACTACGATTTAGCTCCAAACACTACGTTTTCTTCATCTCGGCACTACGCTTACGTAAATTTGAAGTGGGACGCTGAATGCTTTACCATGGGCCTAGGATTTTTCAAGAATGCGTGCGTTTATGGCGCTCCTTTGATTTTGTACAGCACCAATACTTGAAAAATCCTGGGCCCGCAAGCAGCTTGTTGGCAAAGTCCGTTATGTGGGAGGAGTCGACGGTCTATTCTATGTGGTTTGTGCTTTAAACTATTTTGACATTTTAAACAAAAACAATGTAGACGTTTGGAGATATTTCCTTAGTGTTTCTATTTGAAAAGTTTGAAAATATTTGTGAGGACTACAAGCAGCAACACAAAATGTTATCCTTCTTAAAAGAAAGCAGAAAGTTTTTAAACAAGTCTGTATGTTGAATTTAAATGTACATAATTATTTTTTTTCATTTTCAATTACCTATAACATATAATTCGCTGTACATGAACAAATGAACAAACAAAAGCAAGTAACATGTTCTTTAATACCCTTTTTTTCTTTACATTTCTTATTTAGGAAAAGATTTGTCTAGTGATTGGAAATGAAAGCTGCGACCTTGATTCAGCTGTGTCTGCGTTAGCCCTTGCATTTTTCTATACTAAGATCACGCCCTTACTTCCAACAAATCCAACCGTCTTCCTACCACTTCTTAACATACCAAGGAAGGATTTTCCACTTAAGACCGAAGTAAATTACTTCCTCGCAAAATACGATATTTCACATGATCTTCTAACTTTCAAAGATGATATCAACGACGAACAATACTTCGCTAAGAACTCTATTATTCTAGTCGATCACCATGTTTCATTGTACAAGGACTCTGTTATCAGTGTATTCGATCATCGTCCATTTGACAGTGCCAGTAAGTTACCCGCATTCTGCAAAACCAGAGTCGAGCAAGTAGGTTCCTGTGCCACTCTAATTGGCGAACTAATTCTTCAATCAATCCAAAACTACAATGATGAATTCGAAGTTATCCTAAGACTTCTATATGGAACAATTCTAATGGACAATGTAAACTTCTCTTCTGAAGCATGCCGTACAACTGAGTTGGACTTAAAGATTGCAACAGATATTGAAGCTATTTTAGAAATACCGAGTCCCACAGAACATAGAAAAAAACTTTTTACGGAGTTGGTAAATGCGAGGGAAGACGTACGTGTATTAACTGCTCACCAGTTGCTGTATAAAGATATGAAATTGGTTTCAAATCCAAACGGCAGTGTTAAAGTTGGGATTCCTGGATTTCCTATTTCTGTGCAGGAATTCGTCAGACTGCCTGGTGCGGAAGAAGCAGTAAAGAAATTTGCGGATGAATTGAACTGCTCTGTGGTTTTATTAATTGGGATGAAAGTTACTAATAGCACTGTTGCGAGGGACGTTGGATTAGTAAATATAAAAAACCAATCCCAGGGGCTATACGAAGACATACTGCTTAAGATCAAAATGCATAGAAGCCCTGAATTGGAACTAAAGGAACATACAAACCATGAACTGTGGACATCTCTTGGCGGTGTGTTTTTCCAGCAACATAATATAAGAGCAACAAGGAAACATATTTTACCAATTGTTAGGGATGTTTTAGAAATGCAATAGTAGATTTTAGATTAGATTAGATTAGATAGATTTTTATTAATATACCTACTTCAATATTGTTCTAAAATGTTTAAAATGCTTTGCCGTCTGCCTGATTGACAACAATTCAATAAAGTTAAGAATATTTACAAAATATTGATTTCTGTTTTTTACAATTCGAAATCCGTAGTCTTTAGAAGTGTTCGGTAATTATTCTTTCGCGATAATTTAACACTAATTTGCAGTACCTATTCGGTTAGCTTGGAAATGTTAACTTCAGTAAGAAGCTTAAATACTTGATCCGACGTCAGGACATTGCTTCCAAAGATGTCTCCTAATTTCTTTTATAACTAGACACTTTCCAACAAAATGCGTTACATCTTCTATTTCTGCCAAGTTACACAAGTTATACAGCACTAGTAGGTCTTCTCTGTGCGGGATATAGCATTTTTGAGACCAAAAGGCATCCGAGTATACTGGAAATGACCGTAAGGTGTCGAAAAAGCCGTCTTTTCCATACTATCTTCGCTGAGTGGTATTTGGTGAAATCCAGATTTCAGATCTAGGGTGGTAAAATACCTCGCACCTCCTAGCTGATCTAGTAATTCATTTATATTTGGAATCGGATAACAATCTGAGATTGTAATATCCTTTATGTGGTTTTCCATTGGGACAAAAAATCACTTTTCATGTTCCATTGGGCAAAAAAATAAATCTTTTTTTTTTATACGTATCACTTTTTGCAGATCTCGATATATTTCGAGATTTACACATAGGTACTCTCACTAGATATTTAAATTTGTTTTCAAAACGGAATTACTAAAACCCTTTTGAAAAGCAATTATTCAGAACTAAAACGTAAATAATGGACATGGGACTTAATTTTGGATCAATTGCCATAATCTTTGTCATATTATTCTTCTTCCTCGTCATCTGTGGATTTCGCTTCTTCGTCGATATGATTATCCATATTAAGTTCGTTATGTCTATCACAGAATCCGTCGTATTCGGAATTTTGCTACGAACACCGAAAGTACTATCAGAGAATCCGTCGTAGTAGAAATATTCACCCCTATTGTCGTCGTCGTCTAACGACTGGCGACGTTTGTCGTGTCGAGTCGTTTGGAATTTGGTATTGCGTAACTGAAACGACTCGACTCTATGAACTCTCACACTCCACGTACATTCCACAAACTATGACACATGTGGTTTGTCATTTCAGTCGACGAATTTATACTTTGGTCTTGTGTTTTGTTTGTGACTTGGTTGATTATTTAATAAAACAAATCAAAAGTTAATAGTGTTGAGATGTTTTTTGAAAGCTGTGACGAAGAAGAAAACCGGAAAAAAGAGCTGGTAAAATGAAGGAAGGAAATTCGAACCAAATCCAATCCATTGGATTTGCCTGACGTTGTGAGTGGTAGAAACAATTTAAATTGCAAACATTGTTTTAATTACAATAATTATTTTCAGATTTAAATTGTATACAAGGCAATTGAGAGATAAGGCTATTTCGTCCTTTTGCCGATTAACATCACGTTTTGTTAGGCCCTTTCTGAACGATTTTGCCAACGGAATATTTTTCTCCATTTCTTTCACTAACTGTTGAAACTGTCTTTTATTTGTGATTTTTATTTTAAAGAATAATCTTTCGTTAGTTAAATATTAGATACACATACTTTTCTTTAACCCTTGATCACGCACTTGTAAAAAATTAATGCAAACTATTAATATAGTTGCAGCTCTTTTTATACCCTGTGGCACATCCGCAGGGATACAAAAAACGATACCCACGATACTGATGTACCGGACATTCGCATGCATGCGAATGGGAATGTATGCTTTTGGAACGTAAATTCGCATGAGAAACTATGCGAATCTACACTATTTCGGAAACTCGCAACGAAACTTTTGAAAATAAAATACACTGCGAAATTCCTATATATTTGCGGAGACTCGCATATATGCGAATGTACACTTTTAGGTAGCAGATTCGCATGTGAAAAATTTCCATATGGACTATACTGATGTCCTACTATACTGATGGCAGCTAAGACTGATGACAGGAAATGAAGCGTAAGGTAAATTCGCACCGTAGCTTATTTACCCCACTAGGAGTGTAAAAGCTCCGAGTATTTCCCAGCTCACATGTTTAGAAAAACTTGATTTTCCTTTTACTGCAGTTATATTTTAAAAATCACCTCTGAAAAGAACTCGCGCGCGCGGATTCTTTCGTCGCCGCGACAAAAGTCGTTTATTTTCAGTCGGCAATACCAAACAGTCGTGTCGTTTTTTTTTTAGAGTCGTAATTGACGACGACAATAGGGGTGATTTGCTACGAATTTAATTCGTGGTAGACATGCGTATGTTTCCACCGACAAACGAAAACAATTGCACAGCAGGGCTGACTTTATACGAGTAAAGTTGCATTTTTTTCCCTTATTTTCTTTATATCCCCAATGAGCCCTTTTCCAAAATTGGCCATATTTGGTCCTTTTCTGTATTTCGTTGATAGTTTCCCCATTTTAGTTCCCTAGTGTAAGAAAACAGCGGCAACACTTTCTTTTGCTTTAAGCTTTCGTACGATTATTCGGCCCTAGCGATGTATCCGTCGGAACGGAAAATTCTCCGATTTTATACGAATCGGAGGATTTTTGCAGCGAGGTATGCGTCGGAACAGCTTTTCGGAACTTCGTTCCGACAAAGATGTAACGTACACTGGCGTTTTGCGTTTCAGTGCGATAAAGTGCGTTTTTACTCATATTTTTGACAGCTTCATACGAATTTTCTTCCGATATGCTCCGACAGGAATTGGTTGCGGAATTTGTTTACGATTTGCAGTGAAGTGTTGATAAATGAAAGCAATAAAGAAAAAACATTTTAGCAAAGTAATTGGTTGTATTTGTTGCTTAAATGTGTGTTTGCAGGCAAAAAAAAAAACGAAAAAACAAGCACTAAATAGGAAAATCCCGATGTACCACGAAACAACATCATATCAAATCAATGCGTTGTCGCATTTATTATTCTTTCCGAAAGCGGATACCTCGAATGTAATTTGAGTCTCCGAGGGAGTATGCGTTGCGGAGAATTTTCCGTTCCGACGGATACCTCGCTAAGGCCGATTATGTATTACTACTTATGTTACATATGTACCTATACATTTTCGAAGTACATATTATCGAGCTTTTTGCACAGTAGGTGCTAGTACACGGTATGTAGCGCGCCACATATATATGTGGCTCTGACGTCACCAGATAGAGTACACATAAGGCACACATTTCGTTTTTCGTATGTAGCGCGGTGGCTACATAAGGGCGCACATATCGTATGTGCAAGGGTAGTACACGGAATGTCGAAAAGCCACACAATGCGTATGTGTCACGAGTACCTTATGTAGCCAATGGCTCCATACGCTGACGTCAAAATTACGTCAGAGCCACATATATATGTGGCGTGCTACATACTGTGTACTAGCACCTTAAGTCGCGTGATAGGGTCAGACCTTTTTAAGCAACGATCGAGATAAGTTCTATTATTTTGTGAAATAAATGTTGAAAATTGAAATCGTTTTTGATTTTGTTTTTGTGTTTTCTGGCTATCCTAAAGTAGTTCAGAATTAATTGGGATCTGAATGCGTCCTTTTTCTATCAGCTATCCGCGGTACTAATAATAATAAGGGTATTCATGCAACGTCGCAAGTTTACCATTTGCGTAAAATGGTAAGTTTACGACAAACGTTTCATGAACGCCCCAATTTGCTGTTTGTGGTAAATGTAGGTAAACCAATCAGCTGTTTCACATGAGAGGGAACGAACGAATTGATAAAATGCGGACAAACCACTTTTGATACAATTATAAAGAGAAAATTGAACATTTTACTATTCCAAGTGTAGGATAATTAGTTAGTCCATCAAATTGTATTAAGAAAACAAGTTTTGAAAGGGTTTAAATAACGAAATTTACAATACCAATATTTTTGCCGCGAACGAAAACTCCCTTTGTTTGGAGTTGGAAATTTCGCTATTTAATCTCTTTTAAAACTTGTTTTCTTAATACAATTTGATTGACTAACTAATTATCCCACACTTGGAATAGTAAAATGTGCAATTTCTATTTATAAATGCATCACAAGTACTATAAATGCATGCAAAGTAATATTTTTCTGATTTCGCGCCTTTATTTCAAGTGTGAAATGTCACAATAACCTCGTCGTAAGTTTACCATCTCGGTTTTCCACACAAATTCGCGTAGTAATGTCGTTTTCGATTGGTAATCCAGAAGCGTCCGGAAGAACTCTCCGCGATTCTGAATTCAAATCCAGAAGCAAATTTCTCTTCTTTTCAGTAGAAGAACTGTCAGTTGAGTGCCAATCGAACGCTTTCAGAAGCGTTCGGATTGCTTCCGGACGGTTCTGGATTACCAATCGAAAACGACATAAGTTTACCATCTCGTCGTAAATGATTTTCCATACAAATTTTGACAGTTCATTTACGTTTACGACCTTGCATGCATACCCCTAATAATTTTTAGTGTCCAGGCTAACTTTTACGAAGTCACAATGGCGAAAATTATCCATTGTGACCGTCAAAATATTTAAGCTGAAGACTAAAGGCTTAACTACATTCGGCAAAAAGTCAAAAAGTGAAAAAGTGCAAGCTCACACACAAACGCAGTTGCCCCCTTCTGGTAAGATATTTATTTAAAAAGCTTGCTCTGACACGAAAGTAAGCCAAATTAAAACACTGCAATTTTCTGCAATAATGGTTCTTTTCTATAGTATTTTCTGCAATAATGGTTCTTTTCCATGGTATTTTCTGCAATAATTGTTCTTTTCCATGGTAAACCGGAAACAAAAATGCGACATTCTAGTCCCATCAGAGGCCTCTAATGGCGATCTCAGTAATTAGCGCAAACTTTTTATGTGCATGTAGTAGTTTTTATGGCGCTTTCAAAAAGTGTGCCACTTGAAAGTTAGAGGTATAGCTAACTTTCAAGTAACACACTTTGTGAAAAGTTGAGAGAAAAATACAGATTTCAAATGGTGTGGAAAGGGAAAAAACATTTTCGTGCAAGTACTTTACTTTGTGTTGAATGTAGTTTAGCCTTAAAAATGAATATTGGTAAGGCCCATTTAACAATTTAACCATAGCTTTCATGTTCAATGCAACAATTAGATAGAACAAGATGAGAATATGCGCCATTTAAACTTTAGTAAATTTAACTTATTTTGCGTTTTTTTGTGCCATTTGTGTGCAGATTAGTATTGCCCCTTTTTGTTTACAAATCCCCTTTTTTTCAAAATCTTCGAAGTCAGCCCTGTTGCACAGCCGATGTACTGTCAAATAACGCACTACTACATTTACAAAAATCAATCTGCTTTCACGTTCCATTTGCCACGGAAAATCCGAGACCTGAAATGAAAAAGTATTTTTGGGTGAATTTTCAGAAGAATTATTTAATTATTTGAACGTTTACTAACAATTCATTTTAATAATTTTCACACATGACATGAGCGAAGTTTGTCACAAAACAGCTGGGGCCAGATTATGTAAGACGAAAACGATCGAACGCTATCGTTTCGTCAATAGCAGTCTCTGTCTATTGCTACAGATATGATAGAGACAGGTTTAGTGAAAACGAAAGCGGTTTTCGTTTCGTTTTTTACAGAATCCCACCCCTGATCTCGAAAATGAGAATGAGAGCGGTTAAAGAGGCATGCTTCTGTGGATTCCATTCGGATTCTGTGAAGTACATTTTTCGTAGTTCGCAGCTTTCATTCGTGAATTTTTTATGAATGGATTCTGTGATAAATCAATACTGGGTAAATTTAGTTCCCAGCATCCTGTTGTGTCCATCTGAGATTTTGGTGAGCCGAGTAGATTCTTCTTCTGACTTCGTTATCATGTTTGCTGCTGTTGCCCGGCAAAATGCACGACGGTGAACTCATCGGAGGAGCCTAATTTAGGCTTGCTGCTGGAACAGACTCAAAACTTCTAGTTATTATTTTTTAATATATTCCGTTTTGTAGGAGTTCAGTCTTGTAATACGTACTACGTAGTAGTCAGCATGTCTGTTATGTTCAAGTCACGTAGCTGTATAAGCGGTCAGTTATCGCATGGTAGGTCATGTCTGTTTTTTTTAAACGTTTTTTTAAATGTTCAAAAACTACTTAAGAAAATCTTGTGATACACCAACAATAATGAAAGACTGAATTTGGATTTATTCAATAACATAAACTATAATTTACGATTTTCAATAACATCTTAATTTATTATTTCTTCATATAAATGCTGTGTTCATTCATCATTAACCATAATATATATTATGAACTTCATACTGGTAAAAAACATTTTTAAATAGCAAAATACAATTTTCATAATTGAATTGAAAATGTTACAATTTAGTACCTTAGACACCATGCTAACGATTTTACAAAGTTAAACAAATTATACAAAATATATATTTTTACCGCAAATGAAGTACATAATTGCTTTGTGCATACAGCTAAATATAATAAATCTTAAGTGTTTTCCTATGATTTCTCCTATATACGATGTGCATATGTTCAATCTTATTGTGTCGGAGAGAACTCAGTGGGACTCAAAACACGGGCATGGCTCTCTCTAATCAGTGGCACAGTATATGCGACGCATTCATCCCAACCGGGAGAACGCCATGCAGCTTCACGAGTTTCCTTGCGCTCTTGAAGGGATTTGTAGCCTAGAAACATATATATATTAACCTAATTATTAAACAAAGTGAATTGTAAAAAATCGTACACCAAATATGATGTACATTATAGAGTCGACCAATTTGTGAGAAAAATCCAGCAAATGCCTCGTTGTTGTTCTGGCGGAAATTGATAGCTCGTGCCCAGTTGTTACCCCATTCAATCATTGTACCCGGTTTTAGACGATATGAGCTAATATAACAAATAGAAGAAAATACATTTTCAAGAGAACACAATACAAGTCTTATAATCTACCGCATTTCGTAGATATTCTTTCCAGTCCGATTATTAATTTGTGGCCAATAACTGAATGCCAGAAGGTACTGCAAATGGCGGGATCTCAGATAACCACCACGCTCGTGCATTAATCGTAAGTACTCCTTAAAAACAATATGTATTTAGTGACTTATCTTATTTGGACTGTAGAGCTAGGGCTTTGGAATGTGACAGTTGGGGCTGGATGTTAGGATGTGGACAGGATAGTGGATATAAGTAGAAGAGAGACGGGAATAGAATGTCGAGTGCGTGGGACTTTGCATGCTTGTTTTCGCAGCTCTGCTTGTTGACGGTTAACCATTGCTCATAGGTATGTTACCGCTACTACCTACATCAACTACATCATACAACATCGATTCTACACTACATCAGTTACATTTTTCTGTTTCACCCATTACACTGGAAGTGTTGTATGATGTAGCTAATTGATGTAGTTGATTTGACATTTTATACATAAAGGATTGTATAAAATGTAGGATCTTGATTTTAATATTTTTGGTGACGATTTTGAGTTAAATATAAACGTGTGCAAATAAGACCTAAAATGAAAGAGTCAATTTTAATAATATGGACGATCCATATTTTATTGAGAGGTTTAGAATGCCAAGAATTTGTATTGAATCTTTGGTTGAACGCTTAGGTGCATTTCTTTCACACCCAATAAATTGCAACCATTATACATTAAGGATATACAGTGAAATCCGGATATAACGACGGTGAAGGGACCGCGCTCAAATGGTCGCTATAGCCGAATGTCGCTATAACCGATGGACAGACAAATTAAAAAAAAATGATTCTTTACTATCTATAGTAGATAGGCACCTACACGGTACAGATGCTGTATTCATAGTTTTATTATTCAGACAAAGTTATAAAGAAAACCTGTAATAAAAAAATCCGTTCGAATTTAATTTGTTCTGTAAGATTCAAAGTAACATTCGAATCAACTATTATAGCTTACAGTTACAATTGAAAATAGTTTTAACTTCTATTCTGAGTTTTCAACAACTATGTAGTTATAAATTCGAATTCTAGCAAAAAACAAACGCTATTCAAACAAACGAAACCAACGGCAATTTTTTTGCATAGGCAAGTGCTATTTTTTTATATTTCGTCGCTATATCCGGAAAATATTCAGGAAAATATTCAAATAGTTGCAAAAAACGGACGCTATATACGGAATCGTCGTTATATCCGAGGTCGCTATATCAGGATGAATTTGTATGGAAAATATGGTGTAAAATCAAGGGACTCAGAATTTGCGTCGTTATATCCGCATGGTCGTTATAACCGAGGTCGCTATAGGCGAATTTCACCATGCAACTTCGTAAGTTTACCATTTGCTATCATAATTTTTTTTTTTTAACACAGCAAATTATTGATATTAGGGGTATTCATGCAACGTCGTAAACGTCGTAAGTTTACGACGTGGTAAATGAACTGTCAAAATTTGTATGGAAAATCATTTACGACGAGATGGTAAACTTACTACGCGAATTTGTGTGGAAAACCGAGATGGTAAACTTACGACGAGGTTATTGTGACATTCACACTTGAAATAAAGGCGCGAAATCAGAAAAAAATTACTTTGCATGCATTTATAATACCTCTTTTTGATGCATTTATACGATAAAATACGAACAAACCACTTTTGATGCATTTATAAATAGAAATTGCACACTTTACCTACTATTCCAAGTGAAGGATAATTAGTTAGTCCATCAAATTGTAAAGAAAACAAGTTTTAAATCTGTTTGCCCCGAACGAAAACTCCCTTTGTTTTACAATTTGATGGACTAACTAATTATCCTACACTTGTAATAGTAAAATGTGCAATTTCTATTTATAAATGCATCAAAAGTGGTTTGTTCGTATTTTATCGTATAAATGCATCAAAAGTAGGTAATAAATGCATGCAAAGTAATTTTTTTCTGATTTCGCGCCTTTATTTCAAGTGTGAAATGTCACAATAACCTCGTCGTAAGTTTACCATCTCGGTTTTCCACACAAATTCGCGTAGTAAGTTTACCATCTCGTCGTAAATGATTTTCCATACAAATTTTGACAGTTCATTTACCACGTCGTAAACTTACGACGTTTACGACGTTGCATGAATACCCCTAATATCAATAATTTGCTGTGTTAAAACAAAATAAATAACTTACTTTTGTATATTTTCGCCAATATCCACTCATAATTTTAATTACAACACGTTTGTACCTTTGCTACATCAAAATATTTTGATGTATGAATGTAGCAAAAATTTATCGTTTGTTGTACTACAACAATAGGGGTATTCACGATTCGGTGTATCTAGGTCTAGTAAAATTGTGAAATTGTATTTTTTTATCACATCGTGAGCACATTTTTCTAATCTCTATAGCAATACTAGACATTTTCTAATCTCTATAGCAACACTAGAAAATAACAAAAAACATTAGAAATCGAACTAATACATTTTACACTGTTGTATTTTGTTGTTACTATAGGTCTGGGGTATAGTGAAAGTGTAAAAGTGTAGCTAGTATATTTTGTTGTTATAGTGTAAGAAAATTTCGCACTTTTACACTTTCACAATGATACTAGACCTGATAAACCGAATCGTGAATACCCCTAATGTAGTATAAAAAGCTGTGAAACAGAATCATACATTCTTCCAATACTTCCAGTCGATTCTCCGTGCCTACATTGATGTAGTACAACAGATACTACAACGACTCTGTGAAACAGAATGATGAAGATGTAGTAGCGGAGAAACAGGCCCCAGAACCGTATAATTTGCTGACGATGTTAATCGCAATGCGTCAACGATAATTATAAAATTGTATATAAATATTATATAAAATTACGGTGCAAAACTGACGAAAAGATTAGTTTGTCTATATTGATAAGTTACCCCAAATATTCAGCAAAATCAGCTAAAAGTTGTGCTGTGGTTTCTTTTCCAAGGTCGAAAAAAATTGCAAATTGACCATGTCTTATCGCTTAAAGTTTACGTGATAGTTTTACAGAAACTGTAGATTAATCTGTTTTACTCTGATTTCGCAAAGATAAGTTACGCAACTACGTGCTATGACGCTATGTACAATATATTCTCTATCGCGTAAAGTTAAATGTTGATAGCTTCAATAAAATAATAAATGAATAACTAGGTATGGAGTGTTGGATATATACATATTAAAAACAAATAAATAGGCGGCGCAACAGGCGGTAGACACCCAAGGCCTAGCTTCTCGCAACCATTCGTTTTGTGTGAGTTTCTATTTTTGGAACGAATGGAAGGGTCCTACAATTTTATGCCGAGTCCGAACGGCGAATTGAGAAGCTTTTTCAGGACAGTCATACTCTCGGATGTTTGTCAGATGTTCGCGAGAGGTGGCGCAGTAGAAAAAACCTTCAGATGTAATTTGTGTTTTCCGGGGATCGAACCTGGGATCCCTCGCACAGTAGTCCAGCACACTAACCACTGCGCTACTGCGCCCACGATATATACATAGTACATAATATAAAACAAATTCGGCACCTTACCGGATCGTTCCAAAGATCCTCTTTAGCTTGATCGATTTTCTCGAATCCGCCCGTATATCTCCACAGGTGTAAGCACTGATCCATGTCGCCCACTTGGACAGTCCACGAAGCAACCAAAACACAGTTGAGATCTTCCTTCTTCGAGTGCACTAATTGCACTGTTGTTTTGCTGTGTAACGAGTTCATCATAGTCAAGAATATATTCTCACTTACACGGCAAGAAAATTGTTTAGAAGCAGACTTCACACTTACTAATTGTCCAGGTAGGCTTTCATAGAATCCGTCCGGACATTATGCGTATGCAATGCGTAAATAATTTCTTTATCACTTAACATGCGACTATGGGGCTCCTTTGTTGGCTCAATTCTACGAACTAATAACTTACTAAGCCATGAATCCGAATCAGATAACTGCTTCGTGGTAGAGATTCCCCTAAAATAAGAGTTATTCCATTAGTTTCCATTATTGTCGATGGTAATTCTTTGCGGGTGGGTACATACCGGGCAGAGATGTTGTTCAATAGACCGGCAAAGTTTCTGGCTTTTATCATTTTCTTTACTAGGATCTCAATGCAACGAATTTTGTGTAACTATGTAGCGTAAGAGTTAAGAGGTGAAGAGTAAAATAATTAAAATATCCACAGCCAATTGGACAAATTAGGAATTTCTGTTTTAACAAATTTATTAGCAACAAAATGCATTTGAATGTGTAGTGTATGAGTTTTACTGAGAGTCTGTTTCAAGGTTGAGTTTATTTTGGTCACATAAGATACATAAACAATAATATAATCTATATATTGCTGGTTGATATAAAACCAAAACAATAAAAAAATATTTAAAAAACAATTTGAATGTTCATAATAATATGGCTAGTGATAAGAATGGAAATGTATGTTAAGTGCCGCCTATTAGTGGGGAAGTGATATATTTTTTGAGTTAATGGCATAAATTTTATTTTATTACTTTACGAAATTAAATTTTCCTTTTGTTCGAGTATTATTCGGGCGGGTACTTTGAAAAGAATTGTACAAAATATATTGTTTTTACGGCAAATTTGACAAAATCGCAATTTTCCCCTCCTAATAAACTGACTGCTGGACTGTGGAACTGTCCGGAGTCCTGAACTGATTATGAATAATGATAAACAGCTTCCAAAGACAGCTTCACCGTCCAAGTGCTGCCAATTTACACGGATTTCAACACTTCTTTGACCTTCTCAACCACGATTTACACGCTGCGTGTTTTGTCGTACGATAATTCTTATTTCTCTTTTGAGCACGAATCGCGCATTTATACTTTCAGTGCTTTGCTTTCAAATTGAGGACGTTCAAGAATTCAGTTTAGTAAGTCTGACAGCCCTCTAACTTCATGTTATTTCCTTTATTTTCGAATTGTGTGCAGTTTGTGCTGCAAAAATGCATCTTCCACAGCGGACGATGAATGAGAAACCAAAACGATATCAAGATCAAGGCACAAAACGTGAAAACACGGAACGTATAAATGTGCTAAGGGAATTAGGAAGTGTCGTACGACAGCGAATAAATAAATAAATAATAATAATAATAATAATAATAATAATAATAATAATAATAATAATAATAATAATAATAATAATAATAATAATAATAATAATAATAATAATAATAATAATAATAATAATAATAATAATAATAATAATAATAATAATAATAATAATAATAATAATAATAATAATAATAATAATAATAATAATAATAATAATAATAATAATAATAATAATAATAATAATAATAATAATAATAATAATAATAAAATGACAACAATATACTCGCCGAACAACAGAAGGGTTGCAGGAAAGGCTCGCTAGGCTGCAAAGAACAACTAGCCATAGACGCAGTCATCACCAGCCAAGCATGTTCTAAGCAGCGTACATTGACTATAAAAAGGCCTTTGACATGGTTCCGCATAGCTGGCTACTGTCTACATTAAGAATCTACAAAATAAACGAACAAATTGTACGATTCTGCGAGACAGTGATGTCGAATTGGTGTACAAAACTTCGCCTAGCAACAATAACATCTTGCAGTATTAAAATTACGAGAGGCATATTCCAAGGAGATAGCCTGAGTCCATTATGGTTCTGTCTTGCACTGAACCCATTGTCTTCTCTGTTAAATAAGAGTAAACACGGATTTGAAATAAAAACAAGTATTCAGAATGAAAGGCTTACCCATCTTATGTACATGGACGACATCAAACTGTATGCTAGCACTACAAACAGTCTTGAACAATTACTCCGAATAGTTGAACAGTTCTCGAACGACATAAAAATGGAGTTTGGCATACAAAAATGCAGGACAGTTAACATCGTTAGAGGAAAGATGTCCAAAGGTCTCGAATACACCGCCTCCAACAATGAGATCATTGAGTCAATGGAAGAAGGTGATATCTATAAGTACCTCGGTATGGAACAGTCAAAATCAATCAGACACACTGACATCAAAGCCAGCTTAGCATCGTCATTTGAAAACCGCTTGGAACAAATCTTAAGAACATCTTTGAACTCCCGAAATGTGGTTATGGCCATCAACACATATGCTGTTCCTTTAATAACATATTCAGCAGGCATAGTCAAATGGAGCAAAACAGACTTAGAAGCCCTGGAGAGGCAAATAAGAACACTTATGACAAAATACCGCCAGCACCACCCCCAAGCTGCGATCGAAAGGATCACTCTCCCAAGATCTAAAGGAGGAAGAGGAATAATAAACATACAAGGCATAGTTGAAAAAAAAAAAACAACAACTTTTTGAATATTTCTCCAGAAAATCTGAAACTTGCACGCTTCACAAAGCCATTCTAAATGCTGATGATAACTTCACACCAGCTAACATGAAGAACAGAATTCAATTAAGCGAATCAGCAAATATAGCCGAAAATCTATACCTCCAATGGCAAAGAAAACCCTTGCACGGGAGACATCCAAACGAACTGGAGGAACCAAATGTCAACAAGGAAATGTCAAACTCTTGGATTCGATTTGGAAATTTATACCCAGAAACGGAGGGATTCATGATAGCCATTCAGGACCAGGTCATACCAACAAGAAACTACCTGAAATACATTGTAAATGATCATACCATCCAAACAGATACCTACCGACGCTGTGGAGCTGTTCATGAAACAATACAGCATATTCTAGCTGGCTGTACCAACCTTGCAAACAACTCTTACAAGCGCAGACATGACAATATGGGTAAAATTGTTCATCAGGAGCTTCTTAAAAAGTATGGATTGACACCAACATCTCCAGCGTACACCCCATATTTTAAGTACACCCCTGAATCGGTTACAGAAAACAGGGATTATGTCGTCTACTGGGATAGGACAGTCCTAACTGATACAAGTGTGCAGTACAACAGGCCAGACATTGTCATTCACAATAAACGGCTGAAGAAAATCACCATTGTTGACTTTGCAGTTGTCAATAATAACAACATGGACTCAACTTACATCACGAAGATCCAAAAATACGTGGCCCTGGGCAATGAATTAAAGGAACTATGGAGAGCAAACAGCTTAGCAACTATACCCGTCATACTTTCCACCACAGGATTGGCGCCTGAATCTGCAATAACCGCTCTAAAAAGTCTGGATATACCAAAAAAACTAATATATGACATGCAAAAAGCAGTCATATTAGATAGTTGCCGGATTGTAAGAGAGTTTCTAAATCTCCGATAAACTACAAAACTACAATAAGCGAAGGAAATGTTTGGCTTCATGCCCGCATGTCCATCAGAGCCTAGCCTATAGCAGGCAGGTGAATGTTATCCTACGAGATGTAGAGATAGTGCAAATGCTAAATTCGATAATGATAATAATAATGTTTTTTTTTTTTTTTTTTTTTTTTTTTTTTTTTTATGGAGGAGAGAATACCTAATGTACCGTCAAGTGGCAGGCCATCACCACTTGGTGTGTCTCGTGGACTAAAGGAACTGGGTGACGTAGTAGCTCACTTCACCGTGTTTCCGATCATTCCACTCAGCCACATCCCTGATCAACCTCGCCGTCCACCGCCCTCTGCTTTCGGAGTTCCAGCGCTCTTGCCACTGCCGTTTTGTGAGCTCTTTTGCCTCTTGGGTTGCTCTTTCCACGCCCATTTCCGCCTTTTTAAGGTAGACATACTTCCTCTCTGCCGCAAGAAGGTCGATAGGAATTACTCCTGCGACTACTAGGGCGGCTGGTTCCGACACTGTTCGGTACGAACTTGCCACTCGGAGAGCTCCACGTCTCTGCACCGCTGCTATCACCTTCCTGTACTTCTCTTGTCGAAGTGCATCTGCCCAGAGCTCACAGCCATAGAGTAGAATGGCGTGCGTAATTGACATGAGCAGTCTTCTTTTGTTTGCCGTTGGGCCCCCTATGTTCGCCATGAGTCTGCTGAGTGACGAAGTAACTTTTGAGGCTCGCATGGATGCGGCCTTTATTTGTTTCTCTGTTTTCTCCGCTGCTAGGCTAAGGCCGTGGTCTTTCATCCAGGCATGTACGCGTCTCATGACCTGGTTTAATCTTCTCTGCGCATCTTCCGTGTCCCTTGCGGTAATCACGGCACCGATGTCATCGGCGTAGGCCACCAGAAAGGTGTCTTCGGGCATCTCCATACGTAGGATCCCGTCGTAGGAGATATTCCACAGATCAGGTCCCAGGATCGAGCCCTGCGCAGCTCCAGCAGTGATTTCCTTTCTGCGGGGTCCGTTCGTGGTGTCGTACACCAGTTCCCGGTCTTTTAGGTAATCCTTCACCATCCGCAGCAGATATTGTGGTATCCTGAAGGTATTCTCGAGGGCGTTCAACATATCCTTCCATCTGGCTGAGTTAAAGGCGTTTCTCACGTCTAAGGCTGCCAGAACAACGACTTTTCTTGAGTGGTGGTTTCCCTGCCGGGCAGTTTGAACGGCCTTCACCACTTCTTCGATTGCTCCTATTGTAGAGTGGCCTCTTCTGAATCCGTGTTGCCTTTCAGATAGTCCTCCTGCTCTCTGAACTGCTTCTGCGAGTCGTGGCTTTAGTAGCTTCTCCAGTAGTTTCCCTGCCGTGTCAATCATACAGAGTGGTCTGTACGCCGATGGGGAATCCGGATCTCCTTTGCCTTTCCTTATTAGAACCAAGCGTTGTGTCTTCCAGTTCTTGTGGAAAATCCCTTCCTTGAGGCAGTCATTGTACATGTTCAGCAATAATTCGGGGCAGGTTTGAACGATGACTTTCAGCACTTCCGCTGGTATACTATCAGGTCCAGGTGCCTTCTTGTTCTGCAGCGTGTTTGCCGCAATAATCAGTTCCTCTCTAGTGAAAGTTGGTACATCTTCCAGTTGGGATGGAAAAACGTCGGGAGGTCTAACAGGGTGGGTGGGGAATAGTGTATCCACTATATTCCGCATTTTTTCCGCGTTTAATTTAGGGCTGACTGCCTGTGTACCCAGTTTGCGCATTACTACCTTGTAACCCAGGCCCCAGGGGTCGCTGTTTACGTCTCGTCGGAGGTCTTCCCATTTCTGTCTTTTGCTCGTATTGATGGCCCTCTTGAGCTCGGTTTTTGCGTTTCTATACTCCGTAAGTACCACTTCGGTGGTGTCTGCGTATCTTCTCCTACCCCTGGTGACCTTGCGTCTAAGTTGTAGACAAATCCTTCTGAGCGTAGCGATCTCTTCCGTCCACCAGTATACCGGTTTTTTGCGTCCAGTGGAGTTACTAGATCGTGGCATCGAGACTTCGCACGCATGGTGTATTAGCCTCATTGTAGCTTCGGCTTTTGACTCGGCAGTTGTCATCTCTAGAATCGCGTCTTTACCTTCCTCGATTACATGCTTAAGGAGGTCTGCATTGAGCCTATCCACCTTCCATCTTGGTGTTCGCCTCTGGTTTCCGTTCGTAGTGCTTCGGTCTGCATATATGTCGAACGTGATGTATTGGTGGTCACTGCCAGTATAGTCCTCGATGACTCTCCAGTTTTGGATGTCTCCGGATAGTGATTCCGATGCGAAAGTTACATCCGGAATGGTTTCGCCATATCCGGGTCGCCTAAAAGTGGGTGTGTTGCCTGTGTTCATCACGTTGAGCCCCAGTCTTGCGGTCATCTCGAGTATTTGCCTTCCTCTTGAGTCCGTGATGGGCATTCCCCATTCTGGGGTTTTTGCGTTGAAATCGCCGGCTACTAGCACCGCGCCTCGAGTTTCTCTCACCATGTCCTCCAGATTGTCTAGCTTTTCGCGGAAGCTGCCTATATCTTCGTTTGGGGTGAAGTAGCAGCTAACTATTGTGACTCCCTCGCATTTAACCCAGACAAAACCTCTTCCTATGCCGTGGTCCTTGATGGGGATCGCTCCTGTGTCCGGTATCCAGATAGCTACTGTACCCAGTGTATCCGAAAACCAGCCAGGTTGATCTTTGTTTTTATACTGCTCGCTGATGATTACTACATCGGCTTTTAGATCTAGTCTAAGTTGAGCAAGTAGGTTTTCAGCTGTTCGGCTCCTGTGGAGGTTTCCTTGGAGGATTTTAATCATTGTGTCCTGTCTTTCTTCGCCTTCTCAAGTGCCTCTCTGAACACCTGACAGGTGCCCGATCCAGGCGCATGAGCTAACAAGTTTTGTGTGATTTTGCGTTTTTCACATAAGTAGGTTAGGTTAGGTTAGGTTAGAGTGGCAGGCCGCATTAAGTGCAGCCTCACTTAGGCCAGAGGAGGCCAATGTGATACCACAGGATCTAATGATCTCACAACTACCCATTGCACCAAGAGGAGCTGAGAATGAAGCGCTGGAGGCAACGTATGCTTGTATTAGCGAGTTCGCCAAGATTGTCGAAGAAATGTTCTCCTAGGTGTAGGTTTCTGCGTGCTGAGAGGGCTGGGCACGTGCATAGGAGGTGAAGAATTGTCTCCTCCTCCTCCTCGTCCATGCAGCTTCTACAGAAGTCATTGGAAGGGAGGCCCAGTCTGAGAGCATGTCTCCCAATAATGCAGTGTCCCGTGATGACACCTACTAGTGTGCTTATGTTGGATCTTTTTTGTTTTACAAGATTGTTGGAGCGTTTAGCGTGGGCCAGATCTGTTTCGTAATGGAGCACGTGGTACAGTGTGACCACCTTCGATTGGTGGCGTTTATTGCATTTTGTTTAATTAAAAGTTTACACGTAGCGAGAGGCATATACAGATTCTCCTTTTCCGGTAGAATCGACAAAGTTGTGCCATGCCTAGCGAGTTCGTCGGCCCTGCAATTCCCCGGAATGTCCCTGTGGCCCGGCACCCATATAAGGTGAATGTTGAATTGTTCCGCCATCTCGTTAAGAGATAAGCGGCAATTGAGGGCGGTCTTGGACTTGAAGATGACCGAATCCAGGGATTTAATCGCGGCTTGACTATCGGTAAAGATTACGATATCCTTAGCAGATATTACATTATACCGTAGCCACGACAGGGCCTCCTTGATCGCCATGAATTCCGCCTGGAACACGCTACAGTGATTAGGAAGACGGAATGAGATCGTACAATCTAAATCTTGGGAGAAAACACCCCCCCTACTCCTGTTTCCGTTTTGGACCCATCTGTGTAGAAGCAGACGGATCTTTTTTGAGACACTACATCACTCTCCCAGTCAGTCCTGGAGGGTATGCAGGTTTCGAAATTTTTACTGAATTGGAACTGGGGGAGGGTGTAATCAGTATCTTTTGGAATGCATTCTATTTTATCTAGAATAGACGAGTGACCAGTTTGTCGACTAGTCCACAGACGGATTGCTTTCATGCGGATGGCTGCATTCGCTGCCACTTGTTTGCAATAGAGGTCTAGCGGTATTAGGTGGAATAGTATGTCCATCGCCGCTGTTGGAGTGGTCCTAAGCGCGCCACTGATGCACACACAAGCCGTTCGTTGAACACGACTAAGTTGTTTACAGTGAATAGCCTTTTCAAGCGCAGTCCACCAGACTGCGACGCCATATGTGAGTATAGGTCTAATGACGGATACATAAAGCCAATATGTGATTCGAGGCTGGAGTCCCCATTTGCTACCAATAGCTTTTTTGCAGCAGTATAATGCCGTGGTGGCTTTCTGAACCCTCTGCAGTATATTGGGTTTCCAGCTCAGTTTGCTGTCTAGAGTGAGGCCTAAGTACTTAGCCGTATTGGAGAGCACCAGTTGGGTGCCATTTAGTTTTGGGGGAATGAAGACGGGAATTTTGTACTTCCTTGTAAAGAGAACCAATTCAGTTTTCTGAGGATTGACACCAAGTCCACATGTTTTGGTCCATTTAGAGAGCCTAGAGAGGGCGTTCTGCATGAGATCCCTAAGCGTATTGAGGTGTTTCCCTGAGACAGCGATAGCAACGTCATCAGCATAGGCAATTACCTTGCACCCTACCCCTTCCAGTATTAGTAGTAGTTCATTCACTACTAGGTTCCATAGAAGAGGTGAGATCACACCACCTTGTGGCGTACCCCTACTGACGAACCTCCGAGCCGATGCTTCGCCCAGTTTTGAATTGATGAACCTGTTGGTGAGCAACTGATTTACCCATTCGCCAGTCGACTTATCAACTCCAAGGTTCGTCAGTGCGTCAATAATTGCCTTTGGTTCGACGTTGTTAAATGCTCCCTCAATGTCTAGGAAAGCTGCCAATGTGTATTCTTTGCAGTCTAGAGATTTCTCAATAGTTGATACAAGAGAGTGAAGGGCCGTTTCAACCGATTTCCCTTTACTATACGCATGTTGGGAGGCTGACAGAAGATTTACGTTAACACTGCAGCGTATGTGGGAATCTATCAATTTCTCTAAGGTTTTCAGTAGAAATGATGACAAAGTTATGGGTCTAAGATCTTTGGGACTAACATGCGAGCTTTTACCAGCCTTGGGTATAAAAACCACATTAACTTCCGTCCATGACTTGGGAATATGTGACAAATCTAGGCAACTCTTGAATATTACGGTTACCCATGGAAGGATTAGCTCCACATTCCGTTGAAGTTCGGCCGGTATTATGCCATCAGGTCCAGGAGACTTGAATGGCTTAAAGCCGCTAATAGCCCAGAGAATTTTGTTCTTGGTAACAAGATGTGAGGAGCTGCTTATTATAGATCTAGCCGAATTCGCAGTCGGACTAGTGACGGCATTGCAGCTATCTGGGAAGTGGGTATCTAATAAAAGATCTAGAGATTCTGAACTGGAGGTAGTCCATGAGCAATCAGCTCTCTTAAGATAACTCGGTATCCTAGGAGTCGACGCGAGAATCTTTCTGAGCCTAGAGGCCTCAGAGATCTCTTCTATTTTTCCACCGAAGAGTCTCCAGGAATTTCGTTGGGCTTTCTTAACATTCGTTTTATAAGATTTGAGGGCCTCTTTGTACGAGATCCAGTCAGTGGCTTCGCGGGATCGCTTGGCCTGATTAAAGAGCTGCCTGCATGTTTTTCTTAGAGATATAATCTCCTGACTCCACCAGGGTGGTCTAGGCTTGCCCTTAGGGTTACTTGTTGGACATGAGAACGACATAGCGCGGTTGAGGGTCTTCGTTAGTTCCTCCACCATCGCGTCCAGTTCATGTTTATTAGTGGGGGGAATAGGGTTGCTGTTTATTACAGAAGATTCCACACTATTCCTATATTTAGTCCAGTCTGTCTTCCTATAATTCCTAAAGGCAGTTTGAACTTGAGGGAGGTGGTTTATACCAAATTGAATATATCTGTGATCTGAGAAGGAGTGTTCATATGATACTTTCCAGTCTTTGACAGCATTATAAATACTCTCAGAGACCAGTGTAATATCTAGGACCTCCTGTCTATTGCTTGTGATAAATGTGGGTTCGCAGCCAATGTTACATATGACTAGCTTAGTGCTAATTAAGTAATCGAAAAGTAGCTCACCTCTTTTATTGATGTCAGCGCTGCCCTAGACTGTGTGAT
The DNA here is from genome assembly GCA_955612985.1 of Cheilosia scutellata. Classification (NCBI taxonomy): domain Eukaryota; kingdom Metazoa; phylum Arthropoda; class Insecta; order Diptera; family Syrphidae; genus Cheilosia; species Cheilosia scutellata. The sequence continues at coordinate 70,581,993 of OY015313.1, forward strand.
GCGCGTTGGCGTCGCATCCCAGGATTAGTGCAGCTTTGTGTCTCTCCCCATCCGAGATCGTCTTCCCCAGTAATGCCACAGGGAGTGGTAGATCGTACGCCATGTAAGCTGAAGTTAACCAAAATGTTTTCAGTCCAACTTCAAGACTGGCCGTCACGATGTCACGATCACTGTAATTAGGGAGAAGAAAAATGTCAAGTGATCTCTTCGCAAGGATGCAGGCTCTTGGCTTACCTTCATTCCTTACGTAGATGAGTTTGTAGTTAGGAGTCCTGAGTCCATGCACCTGATTCTTGATGACCCAGGGTTCCTGGATCAGGACAATGTCTTCCGCGCTTTTAGTTATCCGCAGAAGAAGGGAGGCCGAGGCCGTTTTGGAGTGGTGTAGGTTAATCTGAAGTAACCGCAGCATCATCGCTACACTTACCTCCAGAAACCTCCACCACAGTTGTGTTCGCCTCATCCGTGTCTGACCCTAGTGAAATGTCAGTATCAGATAGGCTGCTGTGTCTGCTGGTTAGATACAGGTCCGACAGTCCTAGGCTGTCCATATCTAGATCTATCCCTGAGACTAGTGTGTGCTTGAGATGAGGGGTCCTCGCAGGATTGTCAACCTCCGCCACTGCTTTCACTGCTGTGGTCGGTGTACTGCTGACCGTTGCTGTGTTAGCAGAGGCAGGGGATCGCCCATCCTCTTTGGCAGGAATGCCTTCCTCCGACTCTGCCGTCACGTCTGTATTGGTCGGTCTATTACTAACCTTATCCGTGTCGGCAGAGTGGGGGGACTGCACTCCCTCCTTCGCAGGGTCCTCTTCATCTTTTTTATAAATTTTGAGGTGAATCGCACCGAAGCCGTAACTGATCTGCCCTTCCATTGCAGCCAGAGGCGCCAGAGACTCTGTGTTGATCACGATAACCGCAGATCTTCTGTCTCCTTTTGGCTCCTCCAGCTTTGCAACCTTCCAGTTGGCAGTCGGAAGTTGAGGGTTGCTTGCCCTGATGATGCGAAGTATAGTCGCGGGGTCGGAGGGTTCGGCAGGTATCCAGGAGCGAGTTCTTGGTCTGCTAGGAATTTCTTCCCTGCTTACGACCTCAAGCTGCGCCCCCTTCCACACCTCGCCCAGCGACGAAACTGCTATTTTAAAAAGATCAGCAGACCGTTGATCAGCACAAGCGATCAGCTTCACATGGCCCTGATGCCATCCGCCGTCGCGACAGGAGGGAGGAGGTCCTGCATGGTTTTCCAAGACACGCAGGAAGTTGGTTGCCAGATTGACTTCTACTTTCCTCCACTTGTCAGGTGTGATGCTGCCATCGATGTCACTTCTGTCTATTACAGCAAGGACCAGGTGTGCTTTGATCACATCGCTGTAAGCTTTATTTTGTTTTGGGGGGAGAGAGGAACTGCTACAGTTGACCTTCACTCTTTTAGGGTCGACTTGTGATTCCTCAATCGACCTTTGTCGTTTGGACGTGGAGTCCTTTCTTGAGGGATCGGGAGGAGGAATCTCCTGTACAACTTTCGTTGCCCAGGATATCGAAATCTTATTTTTCTCCGAGAGCTGATCTTGAGGGACGTCCTTATAGCGCTCCAGAAGTCTGGAGGCTGTACGCCGCTCTCGGTATTGCCTAGTCGAGAGGTTGGCATGTCGCGAGCTCGAGGCAGTACGACATACAGCGGGTTGTTGCGAAGAGCGCTCTCCAGCGAGGCCCGGAACAGGTCTGGAGTCCAAGTTCTTGGCTTTCGTTGTGGAAGAAGCGCTACTGGAAGCGAGCTCAGAGGCAGTACTTCCAGCCGGTTGTTTGAGAGCACCGGACTCTGGTGAAATTTGTGATTGTTTTGTTTTTTGTTTGTTTGTTTTGTTCATTAGTGGACCCACGAGTAGCGGAGAAAAGATGTCGATCTGTGCAGAGATCCGCATTACACAGACAAGGCTGGCTAATCCGGAGGTCGCCAGGTATCCGGATACTCCGTTAGCGACTGAGCTATGGCCCCCAGCCAGGTTAACCCTCGGCACGGGTCGTATGACACCTTGGTTCGGCCTTGATTTAGGGCCGTTTGCTGATACGGCACACAGAGACTTAAGCTCCACACAAACTCCCATGTTACAGTTTATGCAATGCAAAAAGCATCCTTTGAGAATCTCAGTAGAGCCCAAATCAACATGAGTCGCATCAGCAGACGACCTTTAGGGTTGTCTCCCACCTCATACTAATGGTTCACGCTTTCGTATCAGTCGTACGTTGCGACGAGTCACAGCGTACGGCCGATACGGAAGTGTGACCCTTGGCTGACACTAAACAGACAAGCTGATTAGCCATTTTCGGAAGGAACAACAAGTAGAGGATTTTGCCCAAGCCCAAAAACACATAAGTAGCACTTCGAACTTTCCTTGCATTCAATTTTTTTGTGGCCTTTTTCTCCGCAGTTGAAGCAAAGCCCTTGACTCTTCCTATCTGGTCCTTTACAGGTGGCCTGTTGATGTCCGTAGCTAAAGCATCTTAAGCAGCGTGTGACTAGCACTCTTCGGCGCACTCTACAGTAAACCCAGCCGATTTTTACACGGGGATCCTTCAGTAGCTCATTTGCCATTCTTGGGTTCAACTGAATTATGGCCGTTTTTAGCGCACTCCTGTTCGCCTTCGTCAGAGTAATGTGGAGATCTAATGCCTGGTCGCTGACTTTTCTTTTGACGGCATCTTCCACTTCCTCTTTCGTTGTCAGCTCGTCCATGTCCCTAATCTCGAGCGTTACTTTGGGTTCCAGATGACGGATGCTGGCTTTCTCTCCCAATATGGCTTTCAAGGATGAGCTGAAACCTTCCTTGCCTTTAGACTTCGCCGCAAATTCCAATAGGACGTCTCCTGTCTTTGTTTGGCGTACAGTTTTTATTCTGGTTGCCGTTTCTTCTGGATCGACCCTGCTGCGGATTTCTCTCAGTATTGCTGCGTACGTTTCCGTTCCGTTGGGTCTTATGAGTATCGCGTCGGGTCGAGGTTTGGGTTGCCTATTTTTCTTCCTCTTTCTTTGGCCGGATGCCGTGCCTCTATCTGCCCCTTCATTTTTATTGAGTGGGATCTGAACTGCACTTCCGTCCTTCCCTGTTTTTCCAGCCTGATTTTCTATTGGTAAAGACTTCTTCTTTCGTACCGATTTCTCCGAGAGGGGGGTTCGAAGTAGTTCTTTATTAGGTGGAGGTCTTTCGCCTGGTACTGCCGGTCTAGCTTGTGGTGTCGCATTTCTCTGAGTGTGCCGCTTCTTCTTCTTCTCTGTTTCTTTTACTAGGGGGCTTGGTGGCGGTCTCTTCCTGGTCTCCGAATTTACCGTTGTCATGTCTCTGCTCCTTGCTGTTTCTTGGTGGGGTGTGTTCGCTAGAATGGTATTTTCGGCTTCCAGCACCCTCTTGAGCGATCCTATGATATCCAGCGACTCTTCCAGTTCAGCTAGACCCCTCTTAACCTCCATGCTTATATTTTTCTGTCTATCGGTGGCTCCTCTCATCCTTTTGACAGTTTCTTTGCATTTCTGCAGCTCTTCCTCCATCTTTATTTTTGCGGATTGCACTTCCGTTAAGCTAGATCGCTCGCCACGCTTAAACGCGCGATCCTCCCTTTGGTGGACGCTCGCTTGAGTATCCTCTGGAAAAATGGTTCGGGCCACTTTCGGGCTCTCTCTTTGTCCGTGTTCGGGTTCAACTTGCATTTCGGTCGGCGGTGACCGCCGTAGGCGCGAACTCCTTCCAAACGGGTTTCCTCTTCCTTCGCTTGTAGCATAACGTTCCAATCGGGCCGCTTTCGGGCTCTCTTTGTCCGTGTCCGGGTTCACCTTGCATTTCGGTAGGCGGTGACCGCCGTAGGCGCGAACTCCTTCCAAACGGGTTTCCTCTTCCTTCACTTGTAGCATTACGTTCCAAGGGGGCCAAGTGTTCCACTCCCAGGGCTACGTTGGTATCCGTTGCATTATTGGTTTTGCGGTCATAGGATCTCGACGTCCCGGGGCCCGCGTGCTCACCCCTGACAGACGCCGGTACTGGGGTTCCGACTCCCTGCACCGTAACAAAATTATTCTTTGTTGTCTCTTCCATGGTTTTTTTGTTTTGTTTTTATTTATTTTAATTTTTTTTTTTTTTTTTTGTTTTTTATTCTGTGTTCCATCACATCTGTTGACAGCCGCTCCTAACAGGGAGACAGACGCTGACCAGGGAGCCGCCCAATATGGGTCAGACGCTTCTGGATTTTTTTTGTGACTAGGGTCCGCGGGGTCGTTACGCCCGTTACCTCTCTTCTGAGAAGTACCCTTGCGGGTAATAGTAATAATAATAATAATAATAATAATAATAATAATAATAATAATAATAATAATAATAATAATAATAATAATAATAATAATAATAATAATAATAATAATAATAATAATAATAATAATAATAATAATAATAATAATAATAATAATAATAATAATAATAATAATAATAATAATAATAATAATAATAATAATAATAATAATAATAATAATAATAATAATAATAATAATAATAATAATAATAATAATAATAATAATAATAATAATAATAATAATAATAATAATAATAATAATAATAATAATAATAATAATAATAATAATAATAATAATAATAATAATAATAATAATAATAATAATAATAATAATAATAATAATAATTTTTTTTTTTATGGAGGAGAGAATACCTAATGTACCGTCAAGTGGCATGCCATCACCACTTGGTGTGTCTCGTGGACTAAACTCTCCCCACGAACGGCCTCAATTCCACCCTGGAACTGCTCTTTGCATTACTTCAGGGTGGTGCCGGTTTAGGTCCATGTATGGACGCCGTCTCGTGTGTCTTCTGTGGCCTAAGACGTTTGTGCTTATGAACCATGGCGGGTTCTCTCTCAGTCTTGTTCTCTCTTTTTGGTCCTGAGGATATTTTCTACGAAGGATTTGATTTGGCCCCAGTTCTGGTCACTCATCAACATCTTCCCGATTATATTGTCTGGAGTGATGGTGCCGATCCTTCCTTCCAAATCCCGCCGTTGATCCTCCCATCTACTGCAGGCGAAGAAAGTGGGATTTGCGTCGTCTGTCAGAGAGTCCCTGTACTGGCAGGCTGGGCTGCTGGCTTTGCCAATCCTATAGAGGAAGGACTTGAAATAACCGTGTCCGGTAAGGAACTGGGTGACGTAGTAGCTCACTTCACCGTGTTTCCGATCATTCCACTCAGCCACATCCCTGATCAACCTCGCCGTCCACCGGCCTCTGCTTTCAGAATTCCAGCGCTCTTCGCCTTCTCATGTGCCTTTCTGAACACCTGACAGGTGCCCGATCCAGGCGCATGAGCTAACAAGTTTTGTGTGATTTTGCGTTCTTCACATAAGTAGCACTTCGAACTTTCCTTGCATTCAATTTTTTTATGGCCTTTTTCTCCGCAATTGAAGCATATCCCTTGACTCTTCCTATCTGGTCCTTTACAGGTGGCCTGTTGATGTCCGTAGCTAAAGCATCTAAGGCAGCGTGTGACTAGCACTCTTCGGCGCACTCTACAGTAAACCCAACCGATTTTTACACGGGGATCCTTCAGTAGCTCATTTGCCATTCTTGGGTTCAACTGAATTATGATCGTTTTTAGCGCACTCCTGTTCGCCTCCGTCAGAGTAATGTGGAGATCTAATGCCTGGTCGCTGACTTTTCTTTTGACGGCATCTTCCACTTCCTCTTTTGTTGTCAGCTCGTCCATGTCCCTAATCTCGAGCGTTACTTTGGGTTCCAGATGACGGATGCTGGCTTTCTCTCCCATGGCTTTCAAGGATGAGCTGAAGCCTTCCTTGCCTTTAGACTTCGCCGCAAATTCCAATAGGACGTCTCCTGTCTTTGTTTGGCGTACAGTTTTTATTCTGGTTGCCGTTTCTTCTGGATCGACCCTGCTGCGGATTTCTCTCAGTATTCCTGCGTACGTTTCCGTTCCTTTGGGTCTTATGAGTATCGCGTCGGGTCGAGGTTTGGGTTGCCTATTTTTCTTCCCCTTTCTTTGGCCGGATGCCGTGCCTCTATCTGCCCCTTCATTTTTATTGAGTGGGATCTGAACTGCACTTCCGTCCTTCCCTGTTTTTCCAGCCTGATTTTCTATTGGTAAAGACTTCTTCTTTCGTACCGATTTCTCCGAGAGGGGGGTTCGAAGTAGTTCTTTATTAGGTGGAGGTCTTTCGCCTGGTACTGCCGGTCTAGCTTGTGGTGTCGCATTTCTCTGAGTGTGCCGCTTCTTCTTCTTCTCTGTTTCTTTTACTAGGGGGCTTGGTGGCGGTCTCTTCCTGGTCTCCGAATTTACCGTTGTCATGTCTCTGCTCCTTGCTGTTTCTTGGTGGGTGTGTTCGCTAGAATGGTATTTTCGGCTTCCAGCACCCTCTTGAGCGATCCTATGATATCCAGCGACTCTTCCAGTTCAGCTAGACCCCTCTTAACCACCATGCTTATATTTTTCTGTCTATCGGTGGCTCCTCACATCCTTTTGACAGTTTCTTTGCATTTCTGCAGCTCTTCCTCCATCTTTATTTTTGCGGATTGCACTTCCGTTAAGCTAGATCGCTCGCCACGCTTAAACGCGCGATCCTCCCTTTGGTGGACGCTCGCTTGAGTATCCTCTGGAAAAATGGTTCGGGCCACTTTCGGGCTCTCTCTTTGTCCGTGTTCGGGTTCAACTTGCATTTCGGTCGGCGGTGACCGCCGTAGGCGCGAACTCCTTCCAAACGGGTTTCCTCTTCCTTCGCTTGTGGCATAACGTTCCAATCGGGCCGCTTTCGGGCTCTCTCTTTGTCCGTGTCCGGGTTCACCTTGCATTTCGGTAGGCGGTGACCGCCGTAGGCGCGAACTCCTTCCAAACGGGTTTCCTCTTCCTTCACTTGTAGCATTACGTTCCAAGGGGGCCAAGTGTTCCACTCCCAGGGCTACGTTGGTATCCGTTGCATTATTGGTTTTGCGGTCATAGGATCTCGACGTCCCGGGGCCCGCGTGCTCACCCCTGACAGACGCCGGTACTGGGGTTCCGACTCCCTGCACCGTAACAAAATTATTCTTTGTTGTCTCTTCCATGGTTTTTTTGTTTTGTTTTTATTTATTATTTTTTTTTTTGTTTTTTATTCTGTGTTCCATCACATCTGTTGACAGCCGCTCCTAACAGGGAGACAGACGCTGACCAGGGAGCCGCCCAATATGAGTCAGACGCTTCTGGATTTTTTGTGACTAGGGTCCGCGGGGTCGTTACGCCCGTTACCTCTCTCCTGAGAAGTACCCTTGCGGGTAATAATAATAATAATAATAATAATAATAATAATAATAATAATAATAATAATAATAATAATAATAATAATAATAATAATAATAATAATAATAATAATAATAATAATAATAATAATAATAATAATAATAATAATAATAATAATAATAATAATAATAATAATAATAATAATAATAATAATAATAATAATAATAATAATAATAATAATAATAATAATAATAATAATAATAATAATAATAATAATAATAATAATAATAATAATAATAATAATAATAATAATAATAATAATAATAATAATAATAATAATAATAATAATAATAATAATAATAATAATAATAATAATAATAATAATAATAATAATAATAATAATAATAATAATAATAATAATAATAATAATAATAATAATAATAATAATAATAACCCTCGGGGGGGTTGCATCCCTAGAGGGCGCGTCCCCAGGCGGCGGATAGGGGAATGCTCGATAGATATATCGGGTAGGTGGAAAATAATATACCACCCGCGGACCAAACATGTACACAAAACCCTACATCCTAAAATGGAATCCAGAAAGCATGTAGGTGGGCGACTGTTCTCCATGTTAGGAGCGGCCTCTTTATAGCACCTGGCAGAAGGTCTAAAATGCAACCCAAACAAAAATGGAGAGACAACTAAGAAATAGAACAATTATAATGCCGCCATCCGGGGGCGCCCGGGCGAACTCTGGAGCTACCGCTGGAGTTAGCAGTTTGCGAGCCGGTAGTGGTGATGCAGAAACGCGGGATATGCACACCGGGATAACCCGAACAAATAGAATCCTGCGACCAAGAAGCAGAGAAACAACATCTAACTCATCTGCCCCAGCTCCGACTGTTTCAACGGACTTAATACCCGAGACCACACGAGCTGGACGTCGTAGACAGCGTATACCTTGGTCTGAAGAAATGAACAAAAACATTATACGCTGCTACTACAGATCAACCAAATGCGGAAGCGAGAATATTGGGTACAGAGAAAGACAACACGAAATGTTTATTAACTTATACCCTCATCTTGCAGATAGACTAAGTGTTCAAAATGTAGCGGATAGAGTTAGGGCTGTAAAAGTAAAGCTTTTACTACCCCAAATTCAAATAACAGCAATTGAAAATGAAATAATGAACGAACTGAGGCCGCAGCACAGACTTAGCCTGGATAGGGTAATAAACGAAGATGGGCAGCAAACACCCAGATTGGATCATACGGAGGAAGAACTCAATAACTATCGATCATCTCTAGGAACTGGCGATATACTGTTCCAGTCGGTTTTTGATAAATTTGAGGAAGCAGTCATAGAATTTGAAGGAATGGATCCAACATGCAGACCTAGAATACCTAAAGTTTATTTGAACAAATTGATGATTGATATTATTAAACATCTTAACTATATAATAGCATGTCATCTGAACGAGACCCATGATTTGAGCTATGTACACAGTATAATTTACTGTGCAGCAATAACTACATGCAGAGCAGCTGGAATTAAAATCTGCTCAACCCAAGGGGAAGGAACCCGACTTCAAGAAAAACCAGCATGGCAAAGAAGATTGGAAAAAAAAAAAAGTAGATTAAGAGCGCAATTGGGCAGACTAACGCAGTATAAGAGAGGCATAAGATCTAGAGGCTTGTGCAAAAAAGTAGAAAAGATCTTGCATCCACGTCCAATAGAAGACCTTACTCCAGAGCTGTTGGATGATGTAATAGATAGACTTACACAAAGACTCCAAATGTTAAGTTCTAGACTAAAAAGATATTTAGATAGTCTAGCAAGAAAAATGGACAATAAACAATTTAATAACAACCAACGAAGATTTTATGCTCAACTTAATGAAAACAACTGCGATCTGGAAGCACATGCGAAACCTACTGTAGAAGATCTAGAACGGTTCTGGGAAGAGTTATGGGGTTCAAGTCGTGTGCATAACCACCAATCCATCTATCTCACAAGTGAGCCTCACCATCCTCAAATGAACCATGAAGAGATAAATATGGAAGAACTTAAAACAGTCATACGGAAAAGTAAAAATTGGAAGTCCCCGGGCCCCGATGAAGTTCAAAACTTCTGGTTTAAAAAATTTACCAGTGCACATACCCATATCGCCAGAAATTTTAATAAAATTCTTAACAGGGAAGTCCCTTTGCCAACTTTTCTCACCAAAGGAATAACTTATTTGATCCCTAAAGATGGACCCCTTGACAACGCTGCCAACTATAGACCTATTACATGCTTACCAACATTGTATAAAATGTTAACTTCCATCATCAGTGATCGCATCTTGAACCATTGCGAGATACATCACATCATTCCAACGGAACAAAAGGGATGTGCAAGAGGATCTAGAGGATGCAAAGAATTAATAACCATCGATTCCATTATTACAAGAAATGCAATAAAAAAGCAGCGCAATCTAAGTGTAGCATATATAGATTACAAAAAAGCTTTTGACAGTATCCCTCATTCGTACCTAATAGAGGTTTTAGAAATGTACGGAATGCATCCAAAAATTATATCTTTTTTCACAGATACCATGCGTAATTGGATAACTAATGTACGTCTTGGAAATATGAAAACCAAAGATATAACCATTAAAAGAGGAATATTTCAAGGTGATACTTTTAGTCCGCTGTGGTTTTGTCTCTGCTTGTGCCCACTTAGCAGAGTCCTTAACGAGTCAACCAATGGATATCGTATACAATTTGGAGATTTACACCACAGCTATACACACCTTTTGTATATGGATGATCTTAAATTATTTGCACGATCAAAGCACCACCTCTCTGAACTCCTTAAAATTGTTAAAAACTTCAGCGATGATATATCTATGGAATTCGGGTTTGACAAATGTAAATCAATAGAAACCGTAAGAGGAAAAGTCATGCATAGTGAAGGCTTCTCGTTTGACGATGGTTCAGTCGATTCTCTGAGCACTGAAGAAAGCTACAAATACCTCGGCGTTCAGCAAATGCGTGGCATACTACATAGTGAAATGAAAGATACAATTAAAAAACGATTCAAGGAAAGAATTAAATGTCTATGTAAAACTAAACTGAACAGTGGTAATCTTTCAAGAGCGATGAATGTTTTTGCTATTCCTGTTCTTACTTATTCCTTTGGGGTTTTAGAATGGAGCAATACCGACCTTGATGAGTTAGAGCGTATGATACGAACAACCATGACGTCTTACCGATTTCATCATCCGCTATCTGCTAAGGAAAGATTGTTTTTGCCGAGAGCTGAAGGAGGTCAAGGAGTATCCAACATCCATAATTTGAATTACATACAAATTGAAAAACTCCGATGCTTCTTTTACAACTGCAGCGAACAAGATAGCAGATGTCTTGCACTAACCCAATCGGACAGAAATTATACGCCACTGCATCTATGCGATCATGAATTTCAGCCATCAGCTCACATTCGTTCAAATAGTGAAATAATTGAACAATGGAAACATAAGGCAATTCACGGAAAATATCCTTACCAACTTCAGTCGCAGGATGTCCATAAGGAAAGTACTACCCTCTGGCTGCAGAGAGGCCAGTTGTTTCCTGAAACTGAAGGATTCGCCATAGCGATTCAAGACGGCATCATTGCAACTCGTCAGTACAGGAGTGCCATTTTACATGAAACCATAGAAAGCACCTGTCGTCGATGCAGACACAGTCAAGAGTCTATCGAACACATCATGAACGGATGCTCGGCATTAGCAAACAGCGACTATCTTCAACGGCATAACAATGTAGCTAAAATAGTCCATCAGGAATTGGCACTAAGATCCAAACTAGTAGAAGTTAAAATCCCATTCTACAAATATCAAGCCACCGCAGTCTTATTAAGCTCAGACTATAAGCTGTATTGGGATAGGTCCATAACTACTGACCACACAATACTAGCAAATAAACCTGATATAGTATGGATCGATAGAAGAAACAGAAATGGATACCTGATAGATATAGCAGTGCCACTATCGAATAATATAAATCGGACCTTCGCTGAAAAAATAGGCAAATATATAGAACTCGCCCACGAAATTAAACAACGGGAAGCATTAAGGACAATACGTGTAGTACCAGTTGTGATTTCCAGCACAGGGATTGTTGCAAAAACTGTTGTCGATGAATTAAAAAATATGAAATGTGAACATCTTTTACATGAAATTTCAAAAACTGTTATCCTAAGCACGTGCAGAATTGTGCGAAAATTTCTGCAGCAACCGTAAAAAAAAAAAAAAAAAAAAAAAACAATAGTACCGATATGACTTGCAGCCGAGACTGCCGTCGTATTCGGTGAAAATGGACCCCAGCTCGCGCGGTATCTGGGGGGGAAAGAGGCGTGGGAATAATAATAATAATAATAATAATAATAATAATAATAATAATAATAATAATAATAATAATAATAATAATAATAATAATAATAATAATAATAATAATAATAATAATAATAATAATAATAATAATAATAATAATAATAATAATAATAATAATAATAATAATAATAATAATAATAATAATAATAATAATAATAATAATAATAATAATAATAATAATAATAATAATAATAATAATAATAATAATAATAATAATAATAATAATAATAATAATAATAATAATAATAATAATAATAATAATAATAATAATAATAATAATAATAATAATAATAAGAATAATAATAATAATAATAATAATAATAATAATAATAATAATAATAATAATAATCTTTTGCTAGCAACCCCAACCCTAAACTCCGGCGAAAACCCTTGAAAATAAAAAGAAAATATACAACCCATGCACCATACAACGACACGAACCGTACAATAACAGAAGCATTAGACACAGTTAAGCAAAGGATCAGTGTATATGCCAAGCGACTTCGGCGATACAGAAAATCCAAACAAAGAAAAGAGGACAATCAATTATTCAATAGCTCACAACGACAATTCTATAGTAAATGCAAGGGAAAAAATTCACAATTGAAAGCCTTTCCAAAAAAGAATGACTTGGAAAACTTCTGGAGGGAAATATGGTCCAAAAAAATCGAGCATAACAAAGCATCATCCTTATTGAAACAATACGATCCACTAATAGCAGCAATCAATCCGATGGAAAACAGCTACATCTCAGCTGAGGATTTTCAAAATGTCCTTAAAAGGCTGCATAACTGGAAGGCAGCAGGCACAGATGGATTGCACAACTACTGGCTGAAAGCTTTAGATGCACTTCACGAAATATTACGTCGTGAAATTAACATTTTCATACAGGATCCCGGAAAAATGCCTATATATTTATGCGAAGGAATAACATAGGAAGATAACACTCAAGACCCAGCCAAGTTCAGACCAATAACATGCCTCAACACTTTATATAAATTATCTACATCTTGTGTGGCAGAACTCATCAACAGACATTGTAATGACAACAATATACTCGCCGAACAACAGAAGGGTTGCAGGAAAGGCTCGCTAGGCTGCAAAGAACAACTAGCCATAGACGCAGTCATCACCAGCCAAGCATGTTCTAAGCAACGGAATTTGTTTGCAGCGTACATTGACTATAAAAAGGCCTTTGACATGGTTCCGCATAGCTGGCTACTGTCTACATTAAGAATCTACAAAATAAACGAACAAATTGTACGATTCTGCGAGACAGTGATGTCGAATTGGTGTACAAAACTTCGCCTAGCAACAATAACATCTTGCAGTATTAAAATTACGAGAGGCATATTCCAAGGAGATAGCCTGAGTCCATTATGGTTCTGTCTTGCACTGAACCCATTGTCTTCTCTGTTAAATAAGAGTAAACACGGATTTGAAATAAAAACAAGTATTCACAATGAAAGGCTTACCCATCTTATGTACATGGACGACATCAAACTGTATGCTAGCACTACAAACAGTCTTGAGCAATTACTCCGAATAGTTGAACAGTTCTCGAACGACATAAAAATGGAGTTTGGCATACAAAAATGCAGGACAGTTAACATCGTTAGAGGAAAGATGTCCAAAGGTCTCGAATACACCGCCTCCAACAATGAGATCATTGAGTCAATGGAAGAAGGTGATATCTATAAGTACCTCGGTATGGAACAGTCAAAATCAATCAGACACACTGACATCAAAGCCAGCTTAGCATCGTCATTTGAAAACCGCTTGGAACAAATCTTAAGAACATCTTTGAACTCCCGAAATGTGGTTATGGCCATCAACACATATGCTGTTCCTTTAATAACATATTCAGCAGGCATAGTCAAATGGAGCAAAACAGACTTAGAAGCCCTGGAGAGGCAAATAAGAACACTTATGACAAAATACCGCCAGCACCACCCCCAAGCTGCGATCGAAAGGATCACTCTCCCAAGATCTAAAGGAGGAAGAGGAATAATAAACATACAAGGCATAGTTGAAAAACAAAAACAACAACTTTTTGAATATTTCTCCAGAAAATCTGAAACTTGCACGCTTCACAAAGCCATTCTAAATGCTGATGATAACTTCACACCAGCTAACATGAAGAACAGAATTCAATTAAGCGAAACAGCAAATATAGCCGAAAATCTATACCTCCAATGGCAAAGAAAACCCTTGCACGGGAGACATCCAAACGAACTGGAGGAACCAAATGTCAACAAGGAAATGTCAAACTCTTGGATTCGATTTGGAAATTTATACCCAGAAACGGAGGGATTCATGATAGCCATTCAGGACCAGGTCATACCAACAAGAAACTACCTGAAATACATTGTAAATGATCATACCATCCAAACAGATACCTGCCGACGCTGTGGAGCTGTTCATGAAACAATACAGCATATTCTAGCTGGCTGTACCAACCTTGCAAACAACTCTTACAAGCGCAGACATGACAATATGGGTAAAATTGTTCATCAGGAGCTTCTTAAAAAGTATGGATTGACACCAACATCTCCAGCGTACACCCCATATTTTAAGTACACCCCTGAATCGGTTACAGAAAACAGGGATTATGTCGTCTACTGGGATAGGACAGTCCTAACTGATACAAGTGTGCAGTACAACAGGCCAGACATTGTCATTCACAATAAACGGCTGAAGAAAATCACCATTGTTGACTTTGCAGTTGTCAATAATAACAACATGGACTCAACTTACATCACGAAGATCCAAAAATACGTGGCCCTGGGCAATGAATTAAAGGAACTATGGAGAGCAAACAGCTTAGCAACTATACCCGTCATACTTTCCACCACAGGATTGGCGCCTGAATCTGCAATAACCGCTCTAAAAAGTCTGGATATACCAAAAAAACTAATATATGACATGCAAAAAGCAGTCATATTAGATAGTTGCCGGATTGTAAGAGAGTTTCTAAATCTCCGATAAACTACAAAACTACAATAAGCGAAGGAAATGTTTGGCTTCATGCCCGCATGTCCATCAGAGCCTAGCCTACAGCAGGCAGGTGAATGTTATCCTACGAGATGTAGAGATAGTGCAAATGCTAAATTCGATAATAATAATAATAATAATAATAATAATAATAATAATAATAATAATAATAATAATAATAATAATAATAATAATAATAATAATAATAATAATAATAATAATAATAATAATAATAATAATAATAATAATAATAATAATAATAATAATAATAATAATAATAATAATAATAATAATAATAATAATAATAATAATAATAATAATAATAATAATAATAATAATAATAATAATAAAAATAAAAAAAATAAGAAAAACCAGCATGGCAAAGAAGATTGGAAAACAAAAAAAGTAGATTAAGAGCGCAATTGGGCAGACTAACGCAGTATAAGAGAGGCATAAGATCTAGAGGCTTGTGCAAAAAAGTAGAAAAGATCTTGCATCCACGTCCAATAGAAGACCTTACTCCAGAGCTGTTGGATGATGTAATAGATAGACTTACACAAAGACTCCAAATGTTAAGTTCTAGACTAAAAAGATATTTAGATAGTCTAGCAAGAAAAATGGACAATAAACAATTTAATAACAACCAACGAAGATTTTATGCTCAACTTAATGAAAACAACTGCGATCTGGAAGCACATGCGAAACCTACTGTAGAAGATCTAGAACGGTTCTGGGAAGAGTTATGGGGTTCAAGTCGTGTGCATAACCACCAATCCATCTATCTCACTAATGAGCCTCACCATCCTCAAATGAACCATGAAGAGATAAATATGGAAGAACTTAAAACAGTCATACGGAAAAGTAAAAATTGGAAGTCCCCGGGCCCCGATGAAGTTCAAAACTTCTGGTTTAAAAAATTTACCAGTGCACATACCCATATCGCCAGAAATTTTAATAAAATTCTTAACAGGGAAGTCCCTTTGCCAACTTTTCTCACCAAAGGAATAACTTATTTGATCCCTAAAGATGGACCCCTTGACAACGCTGCCAACTATAGACCTATTACATGCTTACCAACGTTAACTTCCATCATCAGTGATCGCATCTTGAACCATTGCGAGATACATCACATCATTCCAACGGAACAAAAGGGATGTGCAAGAGGATCTAGAGGATGCAAAGAATTAATAACCATCGATTCCATTATTACAAGAAATGCAATAAAAAAGCAGCGCAATCTAAGTGTAGCATATATAGATTACAAAAAAGCTTTTGACAGTATCCCTCATTCGTACCTAATAGAGGTTTTAGAAATGTACGGAATGCATCCAAAAATTATATCTTTTTTCACAGATACCATGCGTAATTGGATAACTAATGTACGTCTTGGAAATATGAAAACCAAAGATATAACCATTAAAAGAGGAATATTTCAAGGTGATACTTTTAGTCCGCTGTGGTTTTGTCTCTGCTTGTGCCCACTTAGCAGAGTCCTTAACGAGTCAACCAATGGATATCGTATACAATTTGGAGATTTACACCACAGCTATACACACCTTTTGTATATGGATGATCTTAAATTATTTGCACGATCAAAGCACCACCTCTCTGAACTCCTTAAAATTGTTAAAAACTTCAGCGATGATATATCTATGGAATTCGGGTTTGACAAATGTAAATCAATAGAAACCGTAAGAGGAAAAGTCATGCATAGAGAAGGCTTCTCGTTTGACGATGGTTCAGTCGATTCTCTGAGCACTGAAGAAAGCTACAAATACCTCGGCGTTCAGCAAATGCGTGGCATACTACATAGTGAAATGAAAGATACAATTAAAAAACGATTCAAGGAAAGAATTAAATGTCTATGTAAAACTAAACTGAACAGTGGTAATCTTTCAAGAGCGATGAATGTTTTTGCTATTCCTGTTCTTACTTATTCCTTTGGGGTTTTAGAATGGAGCAATACCGACCTTGATGAGTTAGAGCGTATGATACGAACAACCATGACGTCTTACCGATTTCATCATCCGCTATCTGCTAAGGAAAGATTGTTTTTGCCGAGAGCTGAAGGAGGTCAAGGAGTATCCAACATCCATAATTTGAATTACATACAAATTGAAAAACTCCGATGCTTCTTTTACAACTGCAGCGAACAAGATAGCAGATGTCTTGCACTAACCCAATCGGACAGAAATTATACGCCACTGCATCTATGCGATCATGAATTTCAGCCATCAGCTCACATTCGTTCAAATAGTGAAATAATTGAACAATGGAAACATAAGGCAATTCACGGAAAATATCCTTACCAACTTCAGTCGCAGGATGTCCATAAGGAAAGTACTACCCTCTGGCTGCAGAGAGGCCAGTTGTTTCCTGAAACTGAAGGATTCGCCATAGCGATTCAAGACGGCATCATTGCAACTCGTCAGTACAGGAGTGCCATTTTACATGAAACCATAGAAAGCACCTGTCGTCGATGCAGACACAGTCAAGAGTCTATCGAACACATCATGAACGGATGCTCGGCATTAGCAAACAGCGACTATCTTCAACGGCATAACAATGTAGCTAAAATAGTCCATCAGGAATTGGCACTAAGATCCAAACTAGTAGAAGTTAAAATCCCATTCTACAAATATCAAGCCACCGCAGTCTTATTAAGCTCAGACTATAAGCTGTATTGGGATAGGTCCATAACTACTGACCACACAATACTAGCAAATAAACCTGATATAGTATGGATCGATAGAAGAAACAGAAATGGATACCTGATAGATATAGCAGTGCCACTATCGAATAATATAAATCGGACCTTCGCTGAAAAAATAGGCAAATATATAGAACTCGCCCACGAAATTAAACAACGGGAAGCATTAAGGACAATACGTGTAGTACCAGTTGTGATTTCCAGCACAGGGATTGTTGCAAAAACTGTTGTCGATGAATTAAAAAATATGAAATGTGAACATCTTTTACATGAAATTTCAAAAACTGTTATCCTAAGCACGTGCAGAATTGTGCGAAAATTTCTGCAGCAACCGTAAAAAAAAAAAAAAAAAAAAAAACAATAGTACCGATATGACTTGCAGCCGAGACTGCCGTCGTATTCGGTGAAAATGGACCCCAGCTCGCGCGGTATCTGGGGGGGAAAGAGGCGTGGGAATAATAATAATAATAATAATAATAATAATAATAATAATAATAATAATAATAATAATAATAATAATAATAATAATAATAATAATAATAATAATAATAATAATAATAATAATAATAATAATAATAATAATAATAATAATAATAATAATAATAATAATAATAATAATAATAATAATAATAATAATAATAATAATAATAATAATAATAATAATAATAATAATAATAATAATAATAATAATAATAATAATAATAATAATAATAATAATAATAATAATAATAATAATAATAATAATAATAATAATAATAATAATAATAATAATAATAATAATAATAAGAATAATAATAATAATAATAATAATAATAATAATAATAATAATAATAATAATAATCTTTTGCTAGCAACCCCAACCCTAAACTCCGGCGAAAACCCTTGAAAATAAAAAGAAAATATACAACCCATGCACCATACAACGACACGAACCGTACAATAACAGAAGCATTAGACACAGTTAAGCAAAGGATCAGTGTATATGCCAAGCGACTTCGGCGATACAGAAAATCCAAACAAAGAAAAGAGGACAATCAATTATTCAATAGCTCACAACGACAATTCTATAGTAAATGCAAGGGAAAAAATTCACAATTGAAAGCCTTTCCAAAAAAGAATGACTTGGAAAACTTCTGGAGGGAAATATGGTCCAAAAAAATCGAGCATAACAAAGCATCATCCTTATTGAAACAATACGATCCACTAATAGCAGCAATCAATCCGATGGAAAACAGCTACATCTCAGATGAGGATTTTCAAAATGTCCTTAAAAGGCTGCATAACTGGAAGGCAGCAGGCACAGATGGATTGCACAACTACTGGCTGAAAGCTTTAGATGCACTTCACGAAATATTACGTCGTGAAATTAACATTTTCATACAGGATCCCGGAAAAATGCCTATATATTTATGCGAAGGAATAACATACCTTATCCCCAAGGAAGATAACACTCAAGACCCAGCCAAGTTCAGACCAATAACATGCCTCAACACTTTATATAAATTATCTACATCTTGTGTGGCAGAACTCATCAACAGACATTGTAATGACAACAATATACTCGCCGAACAACAGAAGGGTTGCAGGAAAGGCTCGCTAGGCTGCAAAGAACAACTAGCCATAGACGCAGTCATCACCAGCCAAGCATGTTCTAAGCAACGGAATTTGTTTGCAGCGTACATTGACTATAAAAAGGCCTTTGACATGGTTCCGCATAGCTGGCTACTGTCTACATTAAGAATCTACAAAATAAACGAACAAATTGTACGATTCTGCGAGACAGTGATGTCGAATTGGTGTACAAAACTTCGCCTAGCAACAATAACATCTTGCAGTATTAAAATTACGAGAGGCATATTCCAAGGAGATAGCCTGAGTCCATTATGGTTCTGTCTTGCACTGAACCCATTGTCTTCTCTGTTAAATAAGAGTAAACACGGATTTGAAATAAAAACAAGTATTCACAATGAAAGGCTTACCCATCTTATGTACATGGACGACATCAAACTGTATGCTAGCACTACAAACAGTCTTGAGCAATTACTCCGAATAGTTGAACAGTTCTCGAACGACATAAAAATGGAGTTTGGCATACAAAAATGCAGGACAGTTAACATCGTTAGAGGAAAGATGTCCAAAGGTCTCGAATACACCGCCTCCAACAATGAGATCATTGAGTCAATGGAAGAAGGTGATATCTATAAGTACCTCGGTATGGAACAGTCAAAATCAATCAGACACACTGACATCAAAGCCAGCTTAGCATCGTCATTTGAAAACCGCTTGGAACAAATCTTAAGAACATCTTTGAACTCCCGAAATGTGGTTATGGCCATCAACACATATGCTGTTCCTTTAATAACATATTCAGCAGGCATAGTCAAATGGAGCAAAACAGACTTAGAAGCCCTGGAGAGGCAAATAAGAACACTTATGACAAAATACCGCCAGCACCACCCCCAAGCTGCGATCGAAAGGATCACTCTCCCAAGATCTAAAGGAGGAAGAGGAATAATAAACATACAAGGCATAGTTGAAAAACAAAAACAACAACTTTTTGAATATTTCTCCAGAAAATCTGAAACTTGCACGCTTCACAAAGCCATTCTAAATGCTGATGATAACTTCACACCAGCTAACATGAAGAACAGAATTCAATTAAGCGAAACAGCAAATATAGCCGAAAATCTATACCTCCAATGGCAAAGAAAACCCTTGCACGGGAGACATCCAAACGAACTGGAGGAACCAAATGTCAACAAGGAAATGTCAAACTCTTGGATTCGATTTGGAAATTTATACCCAGAAACGGAGGGATTCATGATAGCCATTCAGGACCAGGTCATACCAACAAGAAACTACCTGAAATACATTGTAAATGATCATACCATCCAAACAGATACCTGCCGACGCTGTGGAGCTGTTCATGAAACAATACAGCATATTCTAGCTGGCTGTACCAACCTTGCAAACAACTCTTACAAGCGCAGACATGACAATATGGGTAAAATTGTTCATCAGGAGCTTCTTAAAAAGTATGGATTGACACCAACATCTCCAGCGTACACCCCATATTTTAAGTACACCCCTGAATCGGTTACAGAAAACAGGGATTATGTCGTCTACTGGGATAGGACAGTCCTAACTGATACAAGTGTGCAGTACAACAGGCCAGACATTGTCATTCACAATAAACGGCTGAAGAAAATCACCATTGTTGACTTTGCAGTTGTCAATAATAACAACATGGACTCAACTTACATCACGAAGATCCAAAAATACGTGGCCCTGGGCAATGAATTAAAGGAACTATGGAGAGCAAACAGCTTAGCAACTATACCCGTCATACTTTCCACCACAGGATTGGCGCCTGAATCTGCAATAACCGCTCTAAAAAGTCTGGATATACCAAAAAAACTAATATATGACATGCAAAAAGCAGTCATATTAGATAGTTGCCGGATTGTAAGAGAGTTTCTAAATCTCCGATAAACTACAAAACTACAATAAGCGAAGGAAATGTTTGGCTTCATGCCCGCATGTCCATCAGAGCCTAGCCTACAGCAGGCAGGTGAATGTTATCCTACGAGATGTAGAGATAGTGCAAATGCTAAATTCGATAATAATAATAATAATAATAATAATAATAATAATAATAATAATAATAATAATAATAATAATAATAATAATAATAATAATAATAATAATAATAATAATAATAATAATAATAATAATAATAATAATAATAATAATAATAATAATAATAATAATAATAATAATAATAATAATAATAATAATAATAATAATAATAATAATAATAATAATAATAATAATAATAATAATAATAATAATAATAATAATAATAAAAATAAAAAAAATAAGAAAAACCAGCATGGCAAAGAAGATTGGAAAACAAAAAAAGTAGATTAAGAGCGCAATTGGGCAGACTAACGCAGTATAAGAGAGGCATAAGATCTAGAGGCTTGTGCAAAAAAGTAGAAAAGATCTTGCATCCACGTCCAATAGAAGACCTTACTCCAGAGCTGTTGGATGATGTAATAGATAGACTTACACAAAGACTCCAAATGTTAAGTTCTAGACTAAAAAGATATTTAGATAGTCTAGCAAGAAAAATGGACAATAAACAATTTAATAACAACCAACGAAGATTTTATGCTCAACTTAATGAAAACAACTGCGATCTGGAAGCACATGCGAAACCTACTGTAGAAGATCTAGAACGGTTCTGGGAAGAGTTATGGGGTTCAAGTCGTGTGCATAACCACCAATCCATCTATCTCACAAGTGAGCCTCACCATCCTCAAATGAACCATGAAGAGATAAATATGGAAGAACTTAAAACAGTCATACGGAAAAGTAAAAATTGGAAGTCCCCGGGCCCCGATGAAGTTCAAAACTTCTGGTTTAAAAAATTTACCAGTGCACATACCCATATCGCCAGAAATTTTAATAAAATTCTTAACAGGGAAGTCCCTTTGCCAACTTTTCTCACCAAAGGAATAACTTATTTGATCCCTAAAGATGGACCCCTTGACAACGCTGCCAACTATAGACCTATTACATGCTTACCAACATTGTATAAAATGTTAACTTCCATCATCAGTGATCGCATCTTGAACCATTGCGAGATACATCACATCATTCCAACGGAACAAAAGGGATGTGCAAGAGGATCTAGAGGATGCAAAGAATTAATAACCATCGATTCCATTATTACAAGAAATGCAATAAAAAAGCAGCGCAATCTAAGTGTAGCATATATAGATTACAAAAAAGCTTTTGACAGTATCCCTCATTCGTACCTAATAGAGGTTTTAGAAATGTACGGAATGCATCCAAAAATTATATCTTTTTTCACAGATACCATGCGTAATTGGATAACTAATGTACGTCTTGGAAATATGAAAACCAAAGATATAACCATTAAAAGAGGAATATTTCAAGGTGATACTTTTAGTCCGCTGTGGTTTTGTCTCTGCTTGTGCCCACTTAGCAGAGTCCTTAACGAGTCAACCAATGGATATCGTATACAATTTGGAGATTTACACCACAGCTATACACACCTTTTGTATATGGATGATCTTAAATTATTTGCACGATCAAAGCACCACCTCTCTGAACTCCTTAAAATTGTTAAAAACTTCAGCGATGATATATCTATGGAATTCGGGTTTGACAAATGTAAATCAATAGAAACCGTAAGAGGAAAAGTCATGCATAGAGAAGGCTTCTCGTTTGACGATGGTTCAGTCGATTCTCTGAGCACTGAAGAAAGCTACAAATACCTCGGCGTTCAGCAAATGCGTGGCATACTACATAGTGAAATGAAAGATACAATTAAAAAACGATTCAAGGAAAGAATTAAATGTCTATGTAAAACTAAACTGAACAGTGGTAATCTTTCAAGAGCGATGAATGTTTTTGCTATTCCTGTTCTTACTTATTCCTTTGGGGTTTTAGAATGGAGCAATACCGACCTTGATGAGTTAGAGCGTATGATACGAACAACCATGACGTCTTACCGATTTCATCATCCGCTATCTGCTAAGGAAAGATTGTTTTTGCCGAGAGCTGAAGGAGGTCAAGGAGTATCCAACATCCATAATTTGAATTACATACAAATTGAAAAACTCCGATGCTTCTTTTACAACTGCAGCGAACAAGATAGCAGATGTCTTGCACTAACCCAATCGGACAGAAATTATACGCCACTGCATCTATGCGATCATGAATTTCAGCCATCAGCTCACATTCGTTCAAATAGTGAAATAATTGAACAATGGAAACATAAGGCAATTCACGGAAAATATCCTTACCAACTTCAGTCGCAGGATGTCCATAAGGAAAGTACTACCCTCTGGCTGCAGAGAGGCCAGTTGTTTCCTGAAACTGAAGGATTCGCCATAGCGATTCAAGACGGCATCATTGCAACTCGTCAGTACAGGAGTGCCATTTTACATGAAACCATAGAAAGCACCTGTCGTCGATGCAGACACAGTCAAGAGTCTATCGAACACATCATGAACGGATGCTCGGCATTAGCAAACAGCGACTATCTTCAACGGCATAACAATGTAGCTAAAATAGTCCATCAGGAATTGGCACTAAGATCCAAACTAGTAGAAGTTAAAATCCCATTCTACAAATATCAAGCCACCGCAGTCTTATTAAGCTCAGACTATAAGCTGTATTGGGATAGGTCCATAACTACTG
This sequence comes from Cheilosia scutellata, assembly GCA_955612985.1. Classification (NCBI taxonomy): domain Eukaryota; kingdom Metazoa; phylum Arthropoda; class Insecta; order Diptera; family Syrphidae; genus Cheilosia; species Cheilosia scutellata. The sequence goes on from OY015313.1 coordinate 70,605,641, forward strand.
ACCACACAATACTAGCAAATAAACCTGATATAGTATGGATCGATAGAAGAAACAGAAATGGATACCTGATAGATATAGCAGTGCCACTATCGAATAATATAAATCGGACCTTCGCTGAAAAAATAGGCAAATATATAGAACTCGCCCACGAAATTAAACAACGGGAAGCATTAAGGACAATACGTGTAGTACCAGTTGTGATTTCCAGCACAGGGATTGTTGCAAAAACTGTTGTCGATGAATTAAAAAATATGAAATGTGAACATCTTTTACATGAAATTTCAAAAACTGTTATCCTAAGCACGTGCAGAATTGTGCGAAAATTTCTGCAGCAACCGTAAAAAAAAAAAAAAAAAAAAAAAACAATAGTACCGATATGACTTGCAGCCGAGACTGCCGTCGTATTCGGTGAAAATGGACCCCAGCTCGCGCGGTATCTGGGGGGGAAAGAGGCGTGGGAATAATAATAATAATAATAATAATAATAATAATAATAATAATAATAATAATAATAATAATAATAATAATAATAATAATAATAATAATAATAATAATAATAATAATAATAATAATAATAATAATAATAATAATAATAATAATAATAATAATAATAATAATAATAATAATAATAATAATAATAATAATAATAATAATAATAATAATAATAATAATAATAATAATAATAATAATAATAATAATAATAATAATAATAATAATAATAATAATAATAATAATAATAATAATAATAATAATAATAATAATAATAATAATAATAATAATAATAATAATAATAATAATAATAATAATAATAATAATAATAATAATAATAATAATAATAATAATAATAATAATAATAATAATAATAATAATAATAATAATAATAATAAGAATAATAATAATAATAATAATAATAATAATAATAATAATAATAATAATAATAATAATAATAATAATAATAATAATAATAATAATAATAATAATAATAATAATAATAATAATAATAATAATCTTTTGCTAGCAACCCCAACCCTAAACTCCGGCGAAAACCCTTGAAAATAAAAAGAAAATATACAACCCATGCACCATACAACGACACGAACCGTACAATAACAGAAGCATTAGACACAGTTAAGCAAAGGATCAGTGTATATGCCAAGCGACTTCGGCGATACAGAAAATCCAAACAAAGAAAAGAGGACAATCAATTATTCAATAGCTCACAACGACAATTCTATAGTAAATGCAAGGGAAAAAATTCACAATTGAAAGCCTTTCCAAAAAAGAATGACTTGGAAAACTTCTGGAGGGAAATATGGTCCAAAAAAATCGAGCATAACAAAGCATCATCCTTATTGAAACAATACGATCCACTAATAGCAGCAATCAATCCGATGGAAAACAGCTACATCTCAGCTGAGGATTTTCAAAATGTCCTTAAAAGGCTGCATAACTGGAAGGCAGCAGGCACAGATGGATTGCACAACTACTGGCTGAAAGCTTTAGATGCACTTCACGAAATATTACGTCGTGAAATTAACATTTTCATACAGGATCCCGGAAAAATGCCTATATATTTATGCGAAGGAATAACATACCTTATCCCCAAGGAAGATAACACTCAAGACCCAGCCAAGTTCAGACCAATAACATGCCTCAACACTTTATATAAATTATCTACATCTTGTGTGGCAGAACTCATCAACAGACATTGTAATGACAACAATATACTCGCCGAACAACAGAAGGGTTGCAGGAAAGGCTCGCTAGGCTGCAAAGAACAACTAGCCATAGACGCAGTCATCACCAGCCAAGCATGTTCTAAGCAACGGAATTTGTTTGCAGCGTACATTGACTATAAAAAGGCCTTTGACATGGTTCCGCATAGCTGGCTACTGTCTACATTAAGAATCTACAAAATAAACGAACAAATTGTACGATTCTGCGAGACAGTGATGTCGAATTGGTGTACAAAACTTCGCCTAGCAACAATAACATCTTGCAGTATTAAAATTACGAGAGGCATATTCCAAGGAGATAGCCTGAGTCCATTATGGTTCTGTCTTGCACTGAACCCATTGTCTTCTCTGTTAAATAAGAGTAAACACGGATTTGAAATAAAAACAAGTATTCAGAATGAAAGGCTTACCCATCTTATGTACATGGACGACATCAAACTGTATGCTAGCACTACAAACAGTCTTGAGCAATTACTCCGAATAGTTGAACAGTTCTCGAACGACATAAAAATGGAGTTTGGCATACAAAAATGCAGGACAGTTAACATCGTTAGAGGAAAGATGTCCAAAGGTCTCGAATACACCGCCTCCAACAATGAGATCATTGAGTCAATGGAAGAAGGTGATATCTATAAGTACCTCGGTATGGAACAGTCAAAATCAATCAGACACACTGACATCAAAGCCAGCTTAGCATCGTCATTTGAAAACCGCTTGGAACAAATCTTAAGAACATCTTTGAACTCCCGAAATGTGGTTATGGCCATCAACACATATGCTGTTCCTTTAATAACATATTCAGCAGGCATAGTCAAATGGAGCAAAACAGACTTAGAAGCCCTGGAGAGGCAAATAAGAACACTTATGACAAAATACCGCCAGCACCACCCCCAAGCTGCGATCGAAAGGATCACTCTCCCAAGATCTAAAGGAGGAAGAGGAATAATAAACATACAAGGCATAGTTGAAAAACAAAAACAACAACTTTTTGAATATTTCTCCAGAAAATCTGAAACTTGCACGCTTCACAAAGCCATTCTAAATGCTGATGATAACTTCACACCAGCTAACATGAAGAACAGAATTCAATTAAGCGAAACAGCAAATATAGCCGAAAATCTATACCTCCAATGGCAAAGAAAACCCTTGCACGGGAGACATCCAAACGAACTGGAGGAACCAAATGTCAACAAGGAAATGTCAAACTCTTGGATTCGATTTGGAAATTTATACCCAGAAACGGAGGGATTCATGATAGCCATTCAGGACCAGGTCATACCAACAAGAAACTACCTGAAATACATTGTAAATGATCATACCATCCAAACAGATACCTGCCGACGCTGTGGAGCTGTTCATGAAACAATACAGCATATTCTAGCTGGCTGTACCAACCTTGCAAACAACTCTTACAAGCGCAGACATGACAATATGGGTAAAATTGTTCATCAGGAGCTTCTTAAAAAGTATGGATTGACACCAACATCTCCAGCGTACACCCCATATTTTAAGTACACCCCTGAATCGGTTACAGAAAACAGGGATTATGTCGTCTACTGGGATAGGACAGTCCTAACTGATACAAGTGTGCAGTACAACAGGCCAGACATTGTCATTCACAATAAACGGCTG